>JAYJMI010142091.1:0-10375 GCA_036873855.1 Sarsia tubulosa
TTCTTCCGTTATTCAACATTCGGTAAATATAACAACAATTAGACAAATAAAACGAAATTCGCTAAAGATTTATTAATATGTTGTAATATAGTTAAAAGATTTTACCGAATAAAATTCCGGTCCGTACCCAATAAGGTATCCAATTTGGGCCCCAATAATGGGTACCCAACGTTTTCCGTACACCCAATTTTAGAGTCACTCCAAAACAAAGTTTCGCTAATTTTGGCTTTCAACTTGTTGATAATTGTTTCTTTCATACGACAAGCTAAATCAGCTGCTTAGAGGGGATAATCTTGATTTAGCTAACATAAAAACTGCAAATAACGTTGTCGTTTTCATCATGATATTGTAAATACGCTACTGCTCCGTATGCGACATATGAAGCATCTGCAAAAACGTGCAGTGCAGTAAGTTTGGGTTCCCCGCAAACGAGAAGCCATAACATCGAGGTATTGATATGTTTTGTAAACTAGAAATAGATTTTACCCAGTTTTCCCATGGCATTGTTAATTCGAAGGGAAGTAAATCATCCTAGTCAAGTTTCTCCTTCCAAAGTTGTTGTATTATTAACTTAGATTCGATTATAGCGGGTGCAAGAATGTCATACAGATCAAATATGGATGAAACAAAACTTAAGATACCTCTTTTGGTTTAGGAATGTTTTTACTAACACCTTTAATTTTTATTAAATCGTATTGGGTGTCCCATAGTATACCTAACGCTTCTATAGGAGTATTACAAAGACCAAGGGTAATAGTTGAAATATCTGTCGATATGTTTTTCTTTGGTAATGATTTTAGTATGTCATTTGAGTTTGAGATAAATTTTGTTAGATGAAAACTTCCACTGGATAGAACTTTGATAATATTTTTAATGGTCGAAATAGCTAGATCAGTATTTGCAAAGGAGTCTAATAAATCATCCATATAAAAATTATTGCTTATAGAATTAGTTGTTCTCTTATCAAATAAGTGCTCATTATCTTTAGCTGTTTTTTTAAAGCATAGTTGGCAGCCCTTAGTGATTCTATTTAACCAAATATATAAACATTCATCTAAAGGCGTATTTTTGACAGTCACCACAAAGAACGAAGTGCTTCGCAATCGCTTAGTTTACCAGAAACTTGATGAAACATTTGCTTAATATCTCCCATAATAGCGAATTTCTCTTTTCTAAAACGGATTAATACACCTATTTAGTTATTAAGGAGATCGTGTCCTTTGTATATGTTTCCATTTAAGGAAGTGCCTTTAAACTTGGCTGCAGCGTCGAAAACTACTCTCACGCGTCCGGGCTTATTTATATTTGTTACGCAATGGTTTGGAATGTAACTAGTTATTGGCGAAATCATTTCATCGAGAGTCAGTTTTGATGCATGACCTTGGTTTATGTTATGTTCGATAGTTTCTTTGTATTTAATGAAAAAAGTCCCATCTTTATAAATTTATTTTCTAAGGAGTTAAAGCGAGACACGACTAGACTTCGATTATAAGGTAAAGACGGTTGCTTGTCTTTCCAAAGAATACTGATTCAATAATAATTGAATCAAATATATTTATTGTTTTTTTATGATTGTGTGATAAGGTGTCGATCAATAGTCGTATTTGTTTTACAATCACGTCTATTAAGTTGTTTGAATAGTGAAATCAAACATGTGCTTTATTTCAAATATTATATTTTCCAAGTATGAATATAAATTCTACAGAATCGCCATTGTTTATTTTAAATTATTTTACCGATAGTCAATAGTTTGAAACTCAAACTTCGTCAAGATCAAACTTCAGAGAAGACAAAAGGGATATTTTTATTACATTTCACAGATTCGACCTCAAAAGAATCACACTATGTAATGATTGATTGGTGCAAATAAATATTAAACAGAGGTATATAAGCCATGGTTTACAGTAAATGATTTATTTAAATAAGACACGTTATTTTTGTTTATTGTTACTTTTTTTCAAGTTTAAAACATTTACAACCGCCTCGAGACTAAAATCAATACAATAATGAAAGACTTTAGTATAAGTATTAAACTGAAAAAGAAAACCCAGTAATATTAATAATATTCGTGAAGAGAAAATATTTGCAAGATAAATAATAAAAGCTAAACATGCACCAAACAGTCTTTTTCCTTGTCAAAAATGCTGTCAAGTTTTTAACATATTCAGCATATTTAGATTTCTTGTTTCTAGTCACTTTTTTTACTTTGCACATTAAATGCTTTAAACCGTATGTTTAGAGAAGTCTACAACTAAACTTGACTCTTAGCAAATTAGCAAATTATGAAGGGCACTACTATTCATGTTCCGTGTTTTACTCAGGTAGTTTTTCCTAGCAAGATGCTGAATGACGTCACTTTCGAAATGACGTAATACTTTTGAAACCTTGGAAGAACACGCTTAATATACTCTTAATACCTATTTCTTAAAATTACTAATGATGTTATTAACTAAGGTTTCTCTTAAATTTAATCGATTCGTAAGTGAAAGTGATCTCATAAACGACCGTGGATTACGCCATGAAATCAAAGTTTATAGATATATCTGGAAAACAACTCATTTAAAACTTTTGTATGAGCTTAGTCTATTGTATACTACTAATTAAAGGTGCTACAAAAGACGGTAATTGAATTTTATTCTGCGAAACACTGAAAAGAATAAAGGAACTAATTAATTTACATAGAATATTTTCCCAACAGAATAAAAGTGTGCCGAGTTTCTCAGAATTGCTAGAGCAACTAATAACTTAAACCAATTTACCAACTCAATTAAACCTCTCGTAAACAGGATGTTGAAACTTGGTGCCAACTTTAATAAATTATCAAAGGTATCTAAAATGTTCTTCAATAGACATCCCGTTGAATTTACGAACCTTGTGAATAACTTTGATATTCTTGTTTCACTACTATCATAAAAATAGATTGATATATTTCATCATATCTTCAGGGAGTGACGACCCTACTTATTACTCCAGTTACCAGTTTGCTACAAGGTTGTGACATTTTTTATATTCTTGTTTCACATTTATTACATACACAATGTGACAAATTAAATCTATTATCTAAAATGATCAGCAATAATACACACATAACATACAAATTAGAATTATCACTAAATACCGAAAAGATAGTAATTATTAAAATTTGTTTGCTATAAATTAAAATAATTTCACAAAATACTGTAGCGTAGTTTCGACCCTCATTACACCTTACACCCTGTTATATCCCTTACACCCAGTTATATCCCATCCAGACTAGCTAAAGTAATACAATTGAGCATAACTGAAATATAACAAAACAATTTATAAACTTCTTTATAAATACCGTTCATCATATTTTAAGTCTGCTGAACAGTCTTCAATAGAAACTCAATTGCAGTGAAATTAAAATAAACGCATCAATTGATAATAAGCAGGCGCTTGCATTAATTTCACTGCAATGGACAAGGTAAGTATACTATTATACATTTTTGTATTAAAGGTAATGATAAAAAATTAACTCATTTTAGAATAGGATGTGAAAATCCCGTGAACAAATTATTGAATTTTAAAGTTACTTACTCGCGTAAAAAACATTTGTGACAAACCTATATTGTAATTATTTTCTGCAAAAGGCTTCAAGTCAATAAAGATGCTGAAAATCCCCTCGTTTGATCAAGTCGATTAAACGTAAAATAATCTTCAAATGTTGTGAAGAATGCTCAATTGCTTCTCGATTTCTTTTGTTTAGCAGATTTAAAATTCGAATATCTCAAACAAAACTGTTTGTACTTTCAAAGGACTCTTATTAATAGAGATCTTTCATTACACAAAATTTCAGTATGGATTAGTTATTTTGGCCAAAACAGTTTAACTAAAAAAGCAACTTAATTCTCATTTTCCAAACTTCAAAATATAGCTATATCTATTTTGACCTATTCATTATATCAAATCCATTTTTTTGCTGTAATGTACTTTTAATAAAAGTCATAATAAAACAACATCATAAAACTTAATTGTCTGCATATTAATAATGAAAATACTCTGAAACAGCGCTACTTTAAAAAGTTATTTAAATTTTAATCTTTGGACGATACCAACAATTTCATAATTCTTTATTTTTAATCAGTTACATCACTCTATTGGATCGGAATATCGATCTGAAGAGTCTAATTAACGCTTTTCGTAACTTTTGTACCTTTAGAAAGTATAAAAGTGGGTTTACGCTAGAATTGATTTGTACCATGATTTTCCCTAATGCTACCATTGTTCCTTCATTATCAGGAAATAAATCCATCAATTGTGGTACCAGTATATGCATTAATTTACAAACTCGATAAACAAGTGTTCCACAAGTTAGCAATATGAAAACACATATCAAAACCATAATAAACTTTACGGTTTTCTGTTTTTAAGAAATATCCTTTCAACACATTTTTCTCTCTTCAGGAGATGTTGCTTCTGCTCTTTTAGTAATTTGTACAACTTGATATAGCTGGTGAGCAGTAGACTATAAATACACACGTAATACAATATAATGAGGATGGTATAATGTACTTGCTCTGCTAACTTGAATACTGCAAAGACAAATCGTAAAAACCATGGTAAAGCCAAGTTTAAAATGAAACGTTTGCTTTTTGTGATATTCATCTCCGTTCCTCTTATCCTGGTGGATCTGTCGTACGCAATTGCAGCTATAGTATATGCAGTACATGCTATTAAGGCAACCAGAAATGCACCAAATTTATTGATAAAGCAATTTTGATAACTCGAGCTTGCAGTTTGAACAGCGCTTATAGGTGACAAGATGATACCAACAATAAAATCACCGATAGCTAATGATAAAACTAAATAATAATTCCATTTTTTTAGGCCACTGGTTCTATAGTAGACAATAAATATAAGTAAATTAAAACAAGTTGCTATCAACGAGTTCAATGCAAATACTGCTGTAAAAAATACTTTCTGTTGCAATAGCACCGCGGATAAAAATGCTGGACATTTTGGTATGTTGCTAATTATGTTGTTTGTCATATTAAATGATGAGAACATTTCGTGGCAAACTTTTTGATGCAATATCTTCGTAATTTTTAATTAGAATGTAAATACAAAAATATCTAACTAAAATAACAACTTTTGAATCTAGATTTTTGTATCTAGACTTTACAAAAGGCGTTCTTCGAAATTTAGTCAATATTGTCAATTTACGGAATTAATTAACGGCACATTTTATGATTTACTGACTGTTATGACAACTCAACTATTATTATAACAAATTAAATCGCTGTTGCTTCATTTCTTTTGCAAGTCTGTGGTTTTTGATCTGAAAAAAAATAATGAATATCGAATTAAACATTCTATTAACATAAACTACAAACTGCGAGTTGCTTTTTGTTTTGACTGAGTGTGATGATATAAAAAGAATATAATTGTATATACAATATTGTTCAATCTCTGACCACTGTTGGCTCTGCAATCCAGTTCTTTAAAAAGACATGGTAAAAAAATCAGCATTTCCTCCATTGAAATTTAAACTTTTTTAATAATTTTTTTTTTTTAAAACATTTCTATTCACGATCAAATACTAAAAAATTACAATTTATAACCTTCTTCACTGTATGCTGAAGGTGGAACATTAGGAGATTTCAGAATTTCTACACATCTTGATTCTTTTGAAGTTGAATGACTGCCTCACACAAAAAAGCAAAAAAATAATAAAAAATTGGAAACTTTGAACTTGATTCCAGGCCCTGGAAATCCTGAATTTTTATTAATTTTCTTAAATTTCACGAAAACATCCAAAATGTATCCTTTTCCATTTTATAAACTGAAAGAACTTATGTCATTTCAACTTTTTACATGCTTATTGTTTGTATTTTGTGAAAATCGCCTCATATCTGAAATTATCAGAGAGAGAAATCAACGGAATTCAGTAAAAATGAATAAATTTGAATTTTTGTGTCTTATTTTCTCCAAAATTTAGACAGGTATCTTAAAATGTTTGGAAAAGTGCTAACTTAGTGATCATGAACCATATATTGTTTACTAGGTATATTAGGTATACTAGGTATACCAAGTGCACTAGGTATATTAGGTATACTAGGTATACTATGCATATTAGGTATACTAGGTATATTACGTATACTAGGCGCACTAGGTATATTAGGTATATTAGGTATACTAGGTATATTAAGTATACTAGATATACTAGGAATATCAGGTATACTAATTATATTAGGTATGCTAGGTATATTAAGTATACTAGGTATATTAGGTAAACTAGGATAATTAGGTATGCTAGGAATATTAGGTATACTAGGCATGTTAGGTATACTAGGTATATTACGTATACTAGGTGCACTAGGTATATTAGATATACTAGGTATACTATGCATATTATGTAGACTATGTATACTAGGTCAACTAGGTATATTAGGTATATCAAGTATATTAGGTATACTAGGTATATTAGGTATATTAGGAATATTAAGAATATTAGGTAAGACTAGGTATACTAGGTATACTAGGTATATTAGGTATACTAGGTATATTAAGTATAATAGGTATATTAGGTATATTAGTTAAATCAAGTATATTAGGTATACTAGTTATATTAGGTATATTAGGTATCTAGGTATACTAGGAATATCAGGTCTAATAGGTATACTAGGTATACTAGGTAGACTAGGTATACTTGGTATATTAGGTATACTAGGTATACCAAGTATATTAGATATACTAGGTATACTAGGATAATAAAGTTTACTAGGTATATTAGGTATACCGGTTGTATTACGTATACTAGGAATATTGGATATACTAGGTATAATAGGTACACTAGGTATATTAGGTTTACTACGAAGTATATACCTAGTATACCTAGTCTACCTAGTCTACCTAATACCTAGGTATACTAGGTAGACTAGGTATACTAGGTATATTAGGTATACTAGGTATACCAAGTATATTAGATATACTTGGTATACTAGGATCAATAGGTATACCAGGTATATTAGGTATATTAGGTATACTAGGTATAATAGGAATATTCGGTATACTAGGTATATTAAGTATATTATGTATACTAGGAATATTAGGTATACCTAGGTATACTAGATATATTAGGTATACTAGGTATACCAGGTATATTAGATATACTAGGTATACTAGGATAATTAGGTTTACTAGGTATATTAGGTATAACGGGTATATTACCTATACTAGGAATATTGGGTATACTAGGTATAATAGGTATACTAGGTATATTAGGTATACTAGGAAGTATATACCTAGTATACCTAGTCTACCTAATATTCCTAGTATGCCTAATATATCTAGTATACCTATTATACCTAGTATACCTAGTATACCTAAGTATCCTAGTATACCTAGTATACCTAATATACCTAGTATACCTAATATACCTAATATTCCTAGTATACCTAATATACCTAGTATACCTAGTATACCTAATATTCCTAGTATACCTAATATGCTTAATATATCTAGTATACCCAATATTCCTAGTATACCTAATATACCTAATATATTTAGTAAACCTAGTATACCTAATGTACCTAGTAGACCTAGTAGACCTGATATTCCTAGTATACCTAGATACTTAATATACCTAATATAACTACGATACCCAATATTCCTAGTTTATCTAATATACCTAATCTACTTAGTATACCTTATGTACCTAGTATACCTAGTATACCTAGTATACCTAGTATACCTAGTATACCTAGTATACCTAGTATACCTAATATACCTAGTATACCTAATATACCTAGTATACCTGATATACCTTGTATACCTAATATTCCTAGTATACCTAATATACCTAATATACCTAGTATGCCTAGTTATCCTAGTATACCTAGTATACCTGATATACCTTGTATACCTAATATTCCTAGTATACCTAATATACCTAATATACCTAGTATGCCTAGTTATCCTAGTATACCTAGTATACCTAATATACTTGACATACCTAATATACCTAGTATACTTAATATACCTAGTATAACTAATATACCTAGTATACCTGATATTCCTAGTATATCTAGTATACTTAATTACCTAGTATACCTTATATACCTAATATACCTAGTGCGCCTAGTATACGTAATATACCTAGTATACCAAATAGGCACAGTATACCTAGTATACTTAGTCTACATAATATTCCTTGTATACCTAATATACCTAATATACCTAGTGCACCAAGTATACGTAATATACCTGGTATACCTGATATTCCTAGTATACTTAATATTCTTAGTATACCTAATTATCCTAGTTTACCTAGTATACCTAGTATACCTAATATTCCTAGTATACTAGGTACATTAGGTATACAAGGTATACTAAATATATTAGGTATATTAGGTATACTAGGAATATTGGGTATACTAGGTATACTAGGTATATTACGTATACTAGGCGCACTAGGTATATTAGATATACTAGGTATACTAGGATACTTAGGTATACTAGGTATACTAGGTATACTAGGTATATTAGGTATATTAGGTATAGTAGGAATATTAGGTAGACTAGGTATACTAGGTATACTAGGTATATTAGGTATACCAAGTATATTAGATATACTTGGTATACTAGGATCAATAGGTATACCAGGTATATTAGGTATATTAGGTGTACTAGGTATAATAGGAATATTCGGTATACTAGGTATATTAAGTATATTAGGTATGCTAGGAATATTAGGTATACCTAGTTATACTAGGTATATTAGGTATACTAGGTATACCAAGTATATTAGATATACTAGGTATACTAGGATAATTAGGTTTACTATGTATATTAGGTATACCGGGTATATTACGTATACTAGGTATAATAGGTATACTAGGTATATTAGGTATATTAGGTATACTAGGAAGTATATACCTAGTATACCTAGTCTACCTAGTCTACCTAATATTCCTAGTATGCCTAATATATCTAGTATACCTATTATACCTAGTATACCTAGTATACCTAAGTATCCTAGCATACCTAGTATACCTAATATACCTAGTATACCTAACTATCCTAGTATAACTAGTATATCTAATATACTTGGTATACCTAGTATGCCTAATATACCTAATATACCTAATATTCCTAGTATACCTAATATACCTAGTATATCTAGTATACCTAATATTCCTAGTATACCTAATATGCTTAATATACCTAGTATACCCAATATTCCTAGTATACCTAATATACCTAATATATTTAGTATACCTAGTATACCTAATGTACCTAGTAGACCTAGTAGACCTGATATTCCTAGTATACCTAGATACCTAATATACCTAATATAACTACGATACCCAATATTCCTAGTTTATCTAATATACCTAATCTACTTAGTATACCTAATGTACCTAGTATACCTAGTATACCTAGTATACCTAGTATACCTAGTATACCTGATATACCTAGTATACCTAATATACCTAGTATACCTGATATACCTAGTATACCTAATATTCCTAATATCCTGGTATACCTAATATACTTGATATACCTAATATACCTAGTATACTTAATATACCTAGTCTAGTATGCCCAATATTCCCAGTATACGTAATATACCCGGTATACCTAATATACCTAGTATACCTAATTATCCTAGTATACCTAGTATATCTAATATACTTGGTATACCTAGTATACCTAATATACCTAATATACCTAATATTCCTAGTATACTTAATATTCCCAGTATACCTAATATACTTAATATACCTATTATACCCAATATTCCTAGTATACCTAATATACCTAATATACTTAGTATACCTAGCATACCTAATGTACCTAGTAGACCTGATATTCCTAGTATACCTAGATACTTAATATACCTAATATAACTAGTATACCCAATATTCCTAGTTTACCTAATATTCCTAATATACTTTGTATACCTAATGTACCTAGTATACCTAGTATACCTAATATAACTAGTATACCTAATATACCTAGTATACCTGATATTCATAAAAATCAAAAAGCTCTCCTAAAATTGTTTTCTTCTTCTTAATGTTTGTGAACGGAAATTATTTTTAGCTGATCGAGAATTTATGAAAAGGGCAATAATTGAACGTATAAAAGAAACGTTTGATCAAGAAGTAGAAAACGTTGCCAACATGAATGATAATGATGCTACTTCGGAACTGGTTCCATTAGATGAAATTGTGCCACAAATAAAAGTTGAAAAAAAAAATACTGTAGCTGATCAAGCTTCAGGTATATATATGTCTAATTTTGTCCAAAATGTTTGCAATAGAAAAAAAAATTACGGTAGAATACAACATTTGGCTTGTAGAAATACCATATGAGTAATTATATTTATTGCTATCTTTTTTTCTGCATA
>JAYJMI010142202.1:0-15261 GCA_036873855.1 Sarsia tubulosa
GAGGGAGGGTGGGGGTTTACAAAGAAACGTCATATTGACGTTTTGTGTGGCAATATGAGTATGGAAGTCTCCCCTTACTAATAAAGCCCAATAAATAGCTTTTACCTTAAATTATTATGGTTTAAAACCTTTAAAAGCAAATACATCAACCAAGAAAACATCGACCATTTTAAAAATGCTCGTCCAGCTTCCCCCTTCACTCGATTTAGCTGAAATTTTCAGTGGATGTTCGTAACATATGGCAAAATCAGGACCATTTTGAGGCATCTAGAACAGGGACTCACTCGGCGTTTACACACTCTCAAAGTCTGCCTATATTTCAGCCTCAATATTCAAGTATAAAACTAGCTTTATCTAAGAAGCCTCATTCAGAATCGAGTTCTATGTTCTTTTTCCTATACAGAACAATCTTTCTTTCTATCATGTCTTCTTTCTTGAAGCCGGAACAGAGTTTCAAAGACAGGTCCCACCATATAAACAAGTCATTTTATTTCTTTTCAACTCGGCAAGCTTTACACATGCTCAGACCAATTTATATGAACCAATAGAATTACAGAATGCATAAAATTCTGTAATAAAAATTCGATCACACTTTTTTAAACCAATAGAAATAGAGGGAAAAAATAACAAACATTTTGTTGAAGGAACTCGTGGTTGGCAGTCGGAAGCATATAAAAACAAGAGTTAAAGGTTTAGAAACTATCTTTTTAGTCAGTTAGTAACCTATTATAATAATAGGCTCTAAATAAGAGTATATAAAGTATAGTTAGAGTATAAAAAACCTAGAGTATAAACATAAAGATACAAAAATGTGTATTTTTTTTTCTGCAGGCACATTCGGGCACCTGGTGGCTGCTGTACCTAAAACAAAAAAAATCAAAATTAATTCTTTTCATTACATTATTGCAGTAGGTAACTAAAAAAATTTACTTTGTACATTGATTTAAGGAGATTTGGAGCTAGAAACATTTTTAATTTCCCCATTTTACCCAAATTTACCCAAAAAATTTAAAACAAATTCTAATTTTTTTTATTTGAATATTGAGTAAAATTAACAAGTAATCAATTTATTTTTAAATTTTTGAAAAAGCTCTATTGGTTCTTGAGATATTTACAATTCTTTTAGGTGAGGTAGAAATTTGAACTTAAAAAGTCTAAATTTTCACCTGAAACACCTGTGCCTACCCACCACAACGTTATATTGCATGGCAACATGAGTATGAAAGTCTCCCCTTAGCGTCATTTGACATTTGAAAAATGAGTCTTTTTTAGAAAATTTCAATTTGAGTAGATGCCTCCTTTTACTTGAAAAAGCTGAAATAAGTATCAAAACCTTATTCCGCCAAGCTTGTTTCAATTAGACTGAAGGAATCTCACCATATTATCTGAAGAAAGTGAAAATCATCGCTAGAGTTGTGTTCTTGTTGTTGAGTTTTTCATCGCTCTTTGCACTTACTAAAGAAAATATTGTAAATTTAATGGCGAAGGTGGCCTTAAAGGCGGATAAAGACCTGAATTTTCATTCATCTTGAATTTAAAGTTCCCAGTTCGAGAAGTCAGCATGGTCAATAAATTTTTTCAAAATGTTAAAATTATATTAAAAATTTTATGCCATTTGATAGCCTATCTCCTCCCATTTTAAAAAGGTATAAATTTTGGTCTAACTCCAAGTAATAGTGGGATAACTATTGATTACTACAGATTACTATTAAAAATAAAGTGCTCAACACTACATAGAGCATTTATAACAATAAATAACTACTTATTTCTGAGTATATATACATCTTTTTCCTACTGTAACTCCAAATAGTTAGAAAATTATATGAATTTAAAGTGTTACCTGTTTGAACTCTAAGTGAGAGTTACCATACAAGAGTTACCACCAAAACCAAAAAATTGACAAATTTAAATTAAGCTGGCTCAGTTGCATAAGAATTGACATTACCATGGTTTGCGTAGTAGATTGTTATGTAATGCTCTTATTCAGCCTCATTTTGACTGTGCATCTACTGCCTGGATCCAAGTTTGAACACCAATTTGAAAAAGAAATTGCAAACAATGCAGAAAAGTATATAAGGTTAATTAATTTTTTGCCGTAAGTTCTTCTGTAACACCTAGATCTCAGGAACTGCTCATTGGATTTTTCTGATTTTTTGCATAAAGTTAATGCATCATAGATGTAGAAAAGTGCCGCAGTTCAATTTTTTTAGAAAACTACTGTTGTCATGGTAACAGGGTCAAAAGGTTAAATTTGGCCCAAAAAATGCCATTTTTAAGAATATCTCAAGATCCGATCATTAGATTTTTTTAATATTTTGCACAAAGTTAGAGGGTGATATATTTTCAAAACTCACATAGGTGTCATATTACTGAAAACTTCTGTTCCTTTGAAATAGCCGGGTCAAAAGATCAATTTTTTGCCGTAATTTCTTCTGTAACACCTAGATCTCAGGAACTGCTCATTAGATTTTTCTGATTTTTTGCATAAAGTTAATGCATCATAGATGTAGAAAAGTACTGCAGTTCATTTTTTTTAGAAAACTCTTGTTGTCATGGAAACAGGGTCAAAAGGTCAAATTTGGCCCAAAAGTTACATTTTTGAGAATATCTCAAGATCCGATCATTAAATTTTTTTAATATTTTGCACAAAGTTAAGTAAGTAAGTAAGTTTTATTCACTACCAGTAAAATTACATAAAATCGAGTTAAAAATAATAAAATAATTTAGTTTAAAACAAAATAAAAAATATATAATATAATAGAAAAGAACACAAAAAAGCCTGAAATAAGAATAATAAGTTAGAGGGTAATATATGTTCAAAACGGACATAAGTGTCATGTTACCGAAAACTTCTTTTTTTTTTTAAATAGGGGTCAAAAGATCAAATTTTTACAGTCTGTTTGTCCTTAACATCCAGATCTCATGAACCTCTCATTAATTTTTTCTGAATTTTGGCAGGAAGATAATACATCATACATGTAGGAAAATGATGAAGCCATATTTTTTAGCAAAATTTCTTGTTTCCATGGTAACAAGGTCAAAAGGTCAAATTTGGAAAATCTCAAGATAGTGTCATTACTTTTTCATCTTTTTTACAAATAATCCCACTGGTTATTCATCCTGTGTTCAATGTGTTTTTACAGTTTGAAATTTTGTTTTTAATTCCGGGGGTCCACTGGTAATTTATCCCTTGTTTATTTTGTGAAAACTACTTATTTGCCTAAAAACAAGCAATAATTTTTTTCAATTTGTTTACAAAATGTTAAATAACTGTAATGGTTTCATTCATGGTTCGGTGTCATTTGTTTTGAAAGTTAGTTAGTATTTGATCATAAATACAAAACTTTTCCTATTTTTTATATTTTTTAGAGAATAAAAATATAATATACATGTCATATTGTATTTTCAATAATGCCTGTGGTTAAACGATTGGTTGAACCAATCCATTGCAGTCGTGCACCAATACCTAAAGGTGTGAAAAATGAATTAGAAGCTGTTTCTGTGAACACATTGAGTAGTGTCATTCTACAGTTAAGTAGTTTAGCAAAGCATGCAGAGAGTATATTTGCTGAGTTATTCAACGAGGCTGCCGGTATCCACCAACGAACATGTGGGGTTCAACAAAGATTAGAACAACTTGCCATCAAAGTCACAAAGCTTGATTCAGCAGGGGAAGAAAGTGAGTAAATTATTCAATAAAAATATATACGCATATAGAATATATATGCAGGACTTTTTAAAAGAATTATACCTAAGTAGTGTGCTTTTTACTGATCTCACTCACGCTAAGGCCAGGACCCTTCCATAGATTTCTTTGAGGCGTTTATTTTAACCAGTAATTGTTAAAAAAGTTTAAAATAGCATTGTTATTTGTTTTGAGGCTATAACTATTTTTACTAGTTTTTAAATTTCCTTGAATTGAATTGAAAATTCACATGGAATTGAAAATAAAGCTTTTGGGTACTTTTAATTGGGCATCCATAGTGGTGTATAATCTCTGCAATCATATAGGGTGGTGTTGCTTTAAGTTGACTTGGTGTGTTCGATGTTAACTTTACTATAACACAGTGTTTAGATTTAGGGTTAACTTTACAATAACACAGTGTTTAGATTTAGGGTTAAATGAATGGAAGAAAGATATAAAGATAACGTCAGAAATATACACAGTATAATTATAATACATTTATAATCTTGTTACATGTAACAAACTCTACTGTTTTATTCTCCTAATCTTTTTACTAGTTTCCTTACAAGAAATCAATATGCAGAAAGCTTTCAAGTTAACCATCCATTCTGATCAACAAATCCTATCACGTGACACATTACCTGAAGCCATGATGGAGAGCTATGCCAAGTGTGAACCTGTACCCAACCTTCAAGCACTCACTATGTACAGACACGATGGTAAAGATGCACTCAAGTTCTATACTGATCCATCCTACTTCTTTGAGTTGTGGAAGCAGAAGATGAATGTTGAAGTTGAAAAACGAAGAAAGAAAAAGGTACCATTATTGTCAAGAGAGAATATTTTATTTCTTAAATTTTGCATTACTTCTTTTGAAATATTTGATACAAAGTAGTAGGGTTAATTAGTTACCATGGGGTTCACCTCAACGTTTTTGGTGGAAAATTTATTCAATTGTCAAAAGTTACATATACACCTAGACTTTCAAAATCAAGATGTCTGCCACGCCAAGTTTTTATGCTTAGTAAAGAGAGGAGTAAATGTCCTTTACTTTTTTCCCAAATTTTTTTTTTTAATATTAAAATAAACGCTTTAGTTGAATCCGGCTCGAAAAGTATATAAAAAAGGTATTGGAAATATTTTTTTCATATCTGGTTCTCAAGATATTTGCATTTTAAGGACCAAAATTTCAGATGACGCCAGAAGCATATTTTTGGTAAATTTAGGAAGGTACAACAGAAAGATAGATTTTTTGAAGCACTATTGAAAAATGCTACATGTTTTGGTTAAAGCTTACCGTTCAATAGATATAAGGATTTTAAAATAAAAAAAATCCATATTTTTGCTGAGTCAGCAGTTTTAAGTGTTTTGAAACCCTTTTATCATTTCCTCATAGTGTTTTAAAAGATCTATCTGTTGCACCACCTATCTAAATTTATTAAAAATATTCTGACATCATTTGAAATATGAGAAAAATGCCTTATTTTGGTCATTGCAATGCAAAGATCTTGAGAACCAGGATATGAAATATTTCCAATACCTTTTTCTTCATTTACTCCTTGAGCCGAATTCAAGTAAAGCGTTTATTTTTACATTCGAAAAAATATAGAAAAAATTAAAATATACGTTGCAAGAAACTTCAGCGTGGCAAACATCTTGAATTTGAAAGTATAGGGATATATGTAACTTTTGACAATGAAATGAAAAAGGCTGTCCTCCTAAATGCCAAAAGGAATCAGTTCTCTAAAAATGTAAATTTTCATCTGCTGCATAATAAAATTTAAAGTGAAAGCATTACGCTAATCATAATCCTTTTAATTGACGAACCTTTATAAACTATAAAAAACTATTAACAGACTTTACCCATTGCCTTTTGTCCTGTTTTAGTTTGATAGAAGATTTTAGAGAGTAAACTATTTTTTTATTATTTAAAATATTTACTTGTAGCGACGTGGAAACCGTGGTAAGAAACGTGATGAAGAGAAGAAAGTCGTGAAAGGTGTAAAGAAGAAAGAAGTGAGTAAAAATATTCCTGCATGGGAGATTCAGGGTAAACAAGAAGCTCAAACAACATATGTATCAGATAACAGCAGCGACATTGTCTCTCCAGCTCACTCTCAAAGCTCTGATGGATCTTTCAGGAGTGCATCTCCAACTCAATCACCTCGCCGAGTTTCAACCAAGCGCTTGTCAACTGCATCTTCCGTTGGTAGACCAACATCTGCTCCTCCTCCACCACCACCTGGTCTTTCACCAATGAGACAAGCGCCAGGTGCACCACCGCCCCCTCCGCCACCACCAATGCCTGGTCAACCAATGAGCAGTCGCCCCATGTCACCACCTCCACCACCACCTTCTATGATGTTTTCTCCAACATCACCAATGCCACCACCTCCCCCACCTATGGTTGATCCAGCCTATCCAAGCGCAGTTCCGCCACCACCTCCAATGGTTGGTGGCGCTCCACCTCCGCCGCCACCTCCACCACCACCACCTCCTTCAATTAACCTACCTGGAGGGAATGTTCCCCCACCTCCACCGCCCGCAGCAACGGGAATGACCAGTAATATTCTTCAAAGCGTCAAACTCAGTGCACCACGCCCTGGACCAGAACCAGTAGTTGACACCCGTAATAATCTACTAGGCGCTATTCGACTTGGAATGAATCTACGTAAAACGCAGCAAATTACGAAAGAGGAGAAGAAAGAGAAAGGTATGGGTAATGACGTAGCATCCATCTTAGCTCGTCGTATCGCTGTTGAATATAGCGACAGTGAAGAAGATGACAGCGACTTTAGCGGTGACGACGATTGGAGTGACGACGAATAGATACAAACATCGTTTAAATCGCTTATGAAAATAAATTCAACTATTTGTTGTATTTTACTAGAATCAATTAATTTATAAACAATTTATTTTTATAATGTCTTTCCGTTTATATTACACTTTTGTATATACAGATACTTTAGTGGGAGAAACTTTTGCTGAAACTTTTTCAGTTCTTTTGTATATAAAACGGGAATTTTATTTGTTTTTTTTGAATGTTTTGAATATTCAATTCGTACAATACGCTGTCAACTTTCGGAAGTTTCTCCCATTAGAATAATTTTTTTTTTAGAAATTCTAGAAATTCAGACATGAAATTCAAATATCCCAAAGCTTATCATATAAATTGGCTTAAATGTTTGCAGAAAACTACTGAAGTGGAAATCTTTCATTTCACAAAGTTTCAATAAAACACGAGAATAAGTACCTTTAACAGTTTTTCATGAGATTGGGAAAGCTCACCACTTCCGTCATCCGAAAGTTATTATATAATGAGCTCCCAAGAATTTAGAGTGAACACTTTTATGTTTTTATGGAATGATATTAAATTTTCATATGCAAATTTGAGCACAGCGCGCAGCGAAAATTTGCGCGGAGTGCGTAAGTTTTTTTATCAAATTTAAATATTTAATGCGCATAAAAACTTTCGAATATTTTTCTTACTCGGGAGATTTTTTTCCACTCTTTTTTTGAAGCGTTGAGATGGCTTATCAGCTTGTCACGAAATTACCCAGAATACATTGAACCAAGATTGTAAATTTCAAATTTCCGTAAACAGCGACAGATTTGTCAGTTTGGTGTTCTTTGATTTTTTTCACTCAGATGAGAAGCTCTAAAAGTACAAATCAATCTTCTATTTTTAAGTAAACTAAGTTCTTTCTAAAGTTTTTAAATAACTTATGCAATAATTTATCTTAAAATACGCACTCTGCTTGAGATAAGTTAGAAGTTGACAATATTTAATGGGTCTAATACCGTGATTATCATGTTATTCACAATTTTTTGATATGGCAAGCGGCAAATGTAATAAATATAAATAAATAGTTACACATTGTTCAGTTTTTTGTAGGTACTTGACTTGTATATATAGCTAGCTGTCCAGTCGGTCTTTTGTTGATGAAATGCATAAAACCATTTTTCTTTCAATTTTATTTCTTTGTCTAATCTTTTTTGCGAACAAGGCACACACCTTCCGCAATTATTTGTGATATTTTTATGTATCATTTATATCGCCTTATATATATCGTAGTACCGTATAGTGTTGTATATACCCAGTTTTACGATTAAATATTTATGAATTATAACCGGTGATAATCATTTATCATATTTTTCGTGATCAACTGGTAATCAAAAAACTAGTAAATTATGATATAAAATTGCTCCCTTGCAACCGATTAGATAACTGTATTTTTTTGGTTGTTTAATAAATATTTTGTTAAATGTAGATTGTAAAAGTTGTAGGTAATGAATAAAAATGAAGTACCAACTGAAATATATTTCAAACTTCTTCCATGTCTGAACGTGATTCTGGTAACCATGGTGATTATTGAATTAAATTGAATTGATTAAGTTAACTTTTTTATAGATCTATGTTTTATTTATTCAGTTTGTTTTGATTTGACGTTTGCTGAGCCCACGTGAAATCATAAACATTCTAACTCCGTGATTGTTGCTATGTTGTTATAGATTACGAAGATTTCTTTGAAGGGGTTTGATGACGATCTTTTAAAAACAACTGAAAAGTTTAAATGGAAATTAAAGGTACTTTTCTTGAAGAAGAGATCAACAACAGACGTTTTCCGAAATGTATAGCGTATTCAAGGGTTGACATCGTGAATTTCATTAATAATGTCAATTCCAACCGTAATTCCAACGCATTTGTTTTATCAAGATGATCTAACTTAATAAAATGAGAGTGGTGTCATATTTTAAAATGATAAAACAACACTTCTTCAAATATACATATTTATTTGTTATATGAACATCCACAGACACGTGTTTCGCTCTATTAGAGACTCTTCAGTGTGGCCATATTTGTTACTAATTTTAGTACGAAGAACCTTAGACCTTATAAATTACTAGGGGAATAAATTTTGCAATTGAACCTATCCGCAAAATTTAAAGATTTGATCAATTTAATTTGATGGAGATTTGATTTTGCGGATATACCGTTTCCAAACATTTGATGATGTACTTTAGCCTTTAATGATTTTTTATTTTGGGCACATTTTTTGTACAACGTTTGTTATTTATAAGCAAAAAAAAGGTTTTGAATAGTAGTTTTCCACTAGTTTTCGACTAGTTTTAATCGGTTTTCGGCAGTTTTGGCTTGGGACTAAAAATTAAAAAAAAAACTAAATTCTGTGTTATCAAAAATTCGGTTCTAATTTTAATCCGACTACTTTTTTTCTATGTTTAAATGTTGTTACGTTGATAATGGAAATGCACCTTTAAATGTTGTTACGTTGATAATGGAAATACACCTTTAATTTCTATGTTTAAATGTTGTTACGTTGATAATGGAAATGTACCTTTAATTTACGCAGATGATTTATAGGTGGTCACAAATCTTCTTTTAACTCATAAAGAATTCATGAAGCTGCAGAATTTTCCATTTGCTTTTTCATTATGTTTGTGGTTTATTATGAGGAAATTATTTTTCATAAATATCTTAAATAAATTTACTTCACTATGATGGTGTAGAAAAGAAAAACAGTAAGTAATGTTTCTGATTATAATAAATTTTTTTATTCATATTGAGTTTTGAACTTTTGAGTTTTGGAATAATAAAAAGAGTTGTTCGATTTACCTGTTGAGCACTTTTCAAACGATAATGTGAATTTGAAGCCTTTCTCAATAAACGATAAAGCTTGTTCTACGCACATTCGTTAAAATGTTTTTTTTGTAAAGGGTCTATATCGTAGGCTAATGATAATATGACGTGATTACTTTCTTTTTCATTTGTGTTATCCAAAACGTCAACCGCCTAAAACCTAATGAAGTTACTAGAAGCACGAGGATTAGCTTAGTCTAATATGTTATAAATATCCGAATATTCAAGGTAAACTTATATGAAGAAAGGCATTCTGTTTAAAGTATAATATACTAAAAATAATCTTGTTCTTTTGATAGTTATGAATAGACCTGAGAGCGCCAAGTCTGCGCCCATCTATTACGAGAGTGACGTGTTAAGAAAAGAGGGTGTTAACACATGGGTACCCTATTGGGCGGTAATACGTGGTAAATGGTTGCAGTTTTATCAGAAGTATCCGGACAGCGATCGAAAGGATTTGAGAAAGACTTTAGAAATAACAGAAGAAACAAAATGCTCGCTTGTGAAACGAAAGAAACGAAGATTTCCGTTCTCCATCAACAACGGAAAAGGTATATATTATCTAAAATGCGAAACGGAATTAGAACGATACCACTGGATTATCTCTATGCTAACAGCATCAATAGGTAAACCGAAAACCGATTTACCGAAATCCATTCCCGAATCAATGATAGAAAACAAAGCATTTTATAAAAACGCGTATAAAGAGAAAGTAGAATCGAACATTCCTGAATCATCACAATCGCCAAAGCCTCCTAAAAATGTGAACGATTTTCACACTAAGCGAAGAAAAAAATATGCTGCTAGAAATGAAACTCGTATGAAACGAAAAGAAGCGAAGCGAGCACGAAAGCTTGGTTTAACGACGCCATCTGATAGTTCATCTATTGACGACTCCCCTGTTAAGCAATATTATAATAAAGAACAGATCCAAAATGATCTTCATCGCACAAAAGATATAAATTCGTTGAGCGTTAGTGAATTACGTAAAACAAAAAGCATGGAGGTTTTATCAGAAAATAGATTTGTTTCCAACCAGAAAAACATTCAAGATAATAACTCAGCTAGATTTCAACGTAAAAACGGTTCCCTCCACGTGAAAGCATTGGTCCATTCACCTACAAAACAGCCGATAGACAACGTTGCTTATGAAGATGACGAAGACATTGAGGTCTTCCCAACCATCCCAGTCATTTTAAACGAACAGCATTTGTTACCAAACATGATTGTGTCAGAGATAACAGACAGCAGCGACAGTGAAGATGATGACACAACAGATACAAGTTTAAACAGTCAATGTAGTCGATTTCTTTCCTTATCAAGCACTGATATCAGTGGAAAGGTGTTAACTACTCAAACTATTATATCCAGCGAAAGCGACCATTTTGAACAAAGAACTCTTGATGGAAAACTAATCTCAACACCAACTGGTCGAAGAAAGAATTTAACTAGACCTGTTAGTGCTGCACTTAAAACAAACTTTTTAACGCCCGACCTCCCTCCTGGTGCTGTCGTTAGTCTGCTAGACCGCCCTGTTACTCCTATCAAACAAAATCCACTGAGACCAAATTCACCTGCTAATTTTTCTCGATTTTTTGCTGAAGCTTCAAATGCATGACTCTATTTAGACGAGTGAAGTATAACGTTTGTTTGAGAAGTTACTACACAAGTTACTACACAAGTTACTACACATACATAGAGCTGAAAGAAGTTACTACACATACATATAGCTGAAAGAAGTTAGCAAAATAGATTGCTTCTATTCACAAGAAGTTCAATTCTTCTGGATCATATTCTTGAATGACAAATACTTTCACAAACTTTTAAGGACTTTCACTTTCCACGACTTTTTTACTTTAAAACTTTGCATTGAAATTATTTTTTTTACCTATTTACAATTAGTTACCTACGACGATAGAAAGAAAAAAATTATTTAGAAGGACAGACATTTTATTTATTAGCTTAATATCCAAGGACTATAGGGAACAGCTAACAGCTGAACAGCTGTTTTTTTGCTGATTTTTAGCATAAGAAAAATTGTAAAATTAATCGTTCAATTGATTTAATGTTTCACCCTTTTTTAAATAATTTAACACAAATTTAGATAGAACACCTAGATTGAAGGTTTAGTGAACTCTATCAAATGATTTCCATGAATGTTGCTACTAAACTTAAATCTAACGAATGCCTTAAGCTTGTTTGTTTCTAAAAATAGAAGTGCCCAAAGTATTATTAGAATCTATCTCTTTAGAAATGCTCTTAGCCATAATCTCTTCTGACAATCTTTATTATGTACTTTTAGGGCGGAAAAAAGTTTCAAGGGCAGAAACTTTTCCCGATTTTCAGAAAAATTTTTACTGTATTTTTTATGAATTTCTTTTTAACATTTTCTTGTTTGATACTTGGATGATGTTTTTACATGCATAGTCATAAGGGGTTTAGAAGAATAAATTGGTCAAAGGATTCAGCGTCAAAAAAACATTTGCAAATATAACTCAATTCATCATCAAAAAAATCAAATATAATATCTATTAAAGGGGACGTAGATATTTACAAATTTTCAGTAACTTTATATAAACTAAAAAAGTTTCATTATATAGTCTAAATCTACTAGTAAACTCGAATAGCATTGCTTCAACTGAGTATGTGGAAACCAGACTGAATGTTCTCTATTTACATTTCGGTTAAAATTGCAAATAACGGAAGAATTGGTCTGTGAACTCTTTGGTCTCACGTCGTCATTTTTGGCCTTATATTTCTTAAAAACAATTGGCAAAGACTGAGACAAAACTGAATCTATATATAAAATGCCAAAATTTATAGGCAAATGTTTTATGAAATTTCCAAAAATCTCCCAAGTAAATGCCATAACGCATTTATAAATTTACATTTAATTGAAATCGCTTTTTAAACATTCTATAACAAGAAAATTCTTCAGAAGAATATTTGTTTACCAGATAATTTTAAGACAACCTGCAATGGACTTTAGTAAAATATGGTCTGCATCGATCATATTATTTCATCTAAGTCTTCAAGTAGAAAGTATTTAAGCTTATCCGGGTTGAACCATCTTTCAAACCATGGTAAACCATCTTTTAAACCATGTTAAACCATCTTTTAGACCATGGTAAATCATCTTTTAAACAGCGGTAAAGCATTTTTTAAACCACGGTAAACCATTTCTTAAACCACGGTAAACCATTTTTTAAACCATGGTAAACCATCTTTTAAACCACGGTAAACCATCTGTCATCTTAAACATATCTGTCATCTGAAGTTCTAATCGAGGAAATTCAAATTCCTTAATAACTCGAATTAATAGAAAAATCATTAATAGAATCGATGTTTATAGGTTGAATGGTTGATTTTAATTTATTATGATTTATTATAATTTAAGCTAGTTGTCTTCTTCTTCAGGGCCGGTTCCATAGAATAGTAAACTCCACTCTAACAATTGTCCGGAGCTAACCCTACCATTAGCACTAAGAGACGGTAGGAAAGGTTCCTGGAATCCATTACTCACTTGGACACGTTGGGAACCAGTCTCCTCTTGAACTTGTACTCGTGGATCTTGATACGTAAGCCCCGTTCGTTTCGAAGCTGCTTTATCTCGACCTTTCTTTATTTCTTCAAAGTTTCTATCATACCCAAACACTTCATTGTTTTGATCTAAGTTTTTATTTTCCCCTACAGTTGATTTACCCCACAAACCAAGAGCAGAATTAAAAAGTTTTTCACCTTCTACCGCGTTGATATCGCCGTTACTATTCTCATAACCCTCGGTACTTTCTAACGACAGTTCGCCGTCGTTACTACCAGTTACTACCGTTTTTTTCTCGGTGTCGTGTAACAATGCATTTATTTCATCATCTAAATAAAAATATGGAAATTGACAATAAATATATGGATATATACAATCCATTTATTGACATGTATTTTTTCAATGTGTTTATTTTTCGACCAATAAGATTTATATTCGTTCGTTTTTACATGGCACTTCACTTTTAAGAAATAGAATATAATCAAAACAAAATAAAAGGTGCAAGTAATACCTTCTTCTAACAGGTTTCTATCCTCATCCAATTCATCACTTTTGATTTGATACGTATGGATTTTACTTCGCTTACGAACACCTTCAGGGTATGGTACGTCTAAAGCAGAATCTTCGGATTGCTTGTTTTTATTCTTTATTTTTTTACGCTCTTCAAGATCTTTCATCTTCTTTTCGTCATCAATTACCTGAACGAAAATTAAGTGAATGAAAACACAGACCATAAGAGAAACCCAGACAATAAGAGAAACCCATTAGTAGAAAAATAATAATAACAACATTAAGAAGAATAGGTAGAAATATATTGAAAGTAGTAAAGTGTAATAGTTATAGTTCTTATTATTTAAAGTTCTACTCTCTAGAAGATTTTCTCTGATTAGAATGAAATGAATTGTTAGTAGTTGACTATCGACCAGTTTTGACTATGGACTCTATAGTTTGACCTTCGACCTACCTCTTCTTCTAAATCTTCAACGTCAGGTTCTTGCTTACTCGTGTCATGTTGAAGGTAGCCATTTAAATTGAAACCTTTCGATGTTAACGATAATATGTTATCAGTAACGTTTAATGTCCATACACCTTTAGGATTTTCACCCCAATTATGAACAGTCATGAATGTCCAATCATGTAACCCTTTATCGCTGTCGTCATAGCGACGGGTTGATAACATTTCGTTACGAGTTCCCATCGGTGAAAACAAATCAATACTGACGTCACCACGTCGTCGGTGTTGAAATGAA
The DNA here is from genome assembly GCA_036873855.1 of Sarsia tubulosa. NCBI lineage: Eukaryota > Metazoa > Cnidaria > Hydrozoa > Anthoathecata > Corynidae > Sarsia > Sarsia tubulosa. The sequence goes on from JAYJMI010142202.1 coordinate 14,136, forward strand.
ATCGTTAACGTAACGTGCTCGAGTTTTGTAATTTCTTTTTCGGTCCCTTCACAAGCAATGGTATCGATTGTTATAGAAAGAGTTCCACCAGCTGGGATTTCCCTAAAAAGCAAAATATTCGCTTTCGTTGCATACCGTTTTCTTTTGAAAATAATTAGTATTACAGAACTACTAACAGTTCCATAGTATAACTTTCCATTAAATTTTTTTTCTGTGTTTTCTTTATATTCGATAACAATTTTATTTGATAAAATACTTACTGAACAGAATTGCTCGATGGACCAGAACAGATTCTTTGCTTTGGTACAGTTTTCCAATTTTTAGCTGCCTCAACCATTTTCGCTGCATCTAATCTTCCGAAACCAAATTTATGATTAAAATGAAAACCTCCACCATTGTCCATCCACCCCTCATCTACAGGTGACGTCACTTGTGCTGTGTTCACAATGATATGTTGAACATCACGCCATGTTAAGTTCGGACTGAAAGTAAGCAAGTACAGTGAAGGTTAAACTCAGTATTGTCACTACAGCTATTAACTCTTAAATTAGTAAATTCAAAATAAAATTGATTTCTTTCCTCGTATGCTAACACTTCTATAACAAACTTACTTTGCTTGAAGTACTAGCGCTGTAATCCCTGCAGCCAAAGGTGCTGACGACGATGTCCCTTTGAATTCATCTGTGCATTTATTGTGTAAATCTGTTGTAATCTAAAAAAAGTTAGTTAGAAAGTCAAGTTAGTTTCTGATTTAAATACATAACTAAATTCGTTCATTAATACTCCATAAGTTCATAGATTCAATCCACATATACTCATGTTGCTTGAAAATATCTCATCTCCAGCTTTGACTATTAGAACGAAAAAGAAATAAGAAAAAAGGGAAATATATCAATTGAAAGGAAAAGGCTACCATTTTGTTTTCTTCTTTTTCTCGATGTGATCCACCGTTGAAGGTAACAGCCAAGGTTGATGAGCAGAGTTCAGTGTAGTAAGCTGACAGACCATGGTCACTGATACAACCAATTGATATTGTGTAGATGGAGGTGGTGTATCCATCACAATTACAATCGTCATCTGTTAACCCTCCGTTACCTGTGGCCCATACGTAGATGTTACCTTTGCT
>JAYJMI010142314.1:0-10372 GCA_036873855.1 Sarsia tubulosa
TAAACGGTTTTATTTAGCTGAAGATTGTTGCCGTAAAGGTAACATGAAACTTTAAGTTCTAAAAAAACTTAGTTTTTCTCAACCTTCTATATTACTCTGTCTTAAACAGATATAGAGCACTCTACGTGAACACACGAAAATTAAACAAAATATATCGTATCTTATATATATTTTTTTATTTCTGAGCAACAGTTGAATGAGCTATGGTTCGTGTGGGAGGTGTTTTTGAGCAATGGTTGAATGAACAAGGGTTTGCGTGGAAGGTATTTTTGAACAATGGCTTAATAAGCAATGGTTTGTGTGGAAGGTATTTCTGAGAAATAGTCGAATGAGCAAGGGTTTGCGTGCAAGGTATTTCTGAGCAATGGTTGAATGACCAATGGTTTGTGTGCAAGCAAGGTATTCCTAAGCAATAGTTGAATGAGCAAGAGTTTGTGTGCAAGGTATTTCTGAGCAATGGTTGAATGAGCAATGGTTTGTGTGGAAGGTATTTCTGAACAATAGTTGAATGAGCAAGAGTTTGTGTGCAAGCAAAGTATTTCTAAGCAATAGTTGAATGAGCAATGGTTTGTGTGCAAGCAAGGTATTTCTAAGCAATAGTTGAATGAGCAATGGTTTGTGTGCAAGGTATTTCTGAGAAATGGTTGAATGAGCAATGGTTTGTGTGCAAGGTATTTTTGAGCAAAGGTTGAATAAGCAATGGTTTGTGTGCAAGCAAGGTATTTCTAAGCAATAGTTGAATGAGCAATGGTTTGTGTGCAAGGTATTTCTGAGAAATGGTTGAATGAGCAATGGTTTGTGTGCAAGGTATTTTTGAGCAAAGGTTGAATAAGCAATGGTTTGTGTGCAAGGTATTTTTGAGCAATGGTTGAATGAGCAACGGTGTGAAACAAATTAAAGTCCAATATCTTTTATCTCCTGATTCTAATTGAAGATTAAATCATGAAATCATATTTTAGTAAAAAGATCTTTAGCTCATGAATTATTTGTCAAACTTGTTATACCTATTATATTAATTTGTAACTGTAAAAAATTGATATCATATCTGTACAGTAATATTTACAATAAAAAATTGAGTATGAAATTAGTTACCAACCCTTTTCTATAGTACAATTCATCCCTATACGTATAATTAATGAGCATTATCTTAACGCATGGCAAAGATATGAGGTTGATGACCTTATCAGTTTGCAGAGGATAAAGTTTTTGTTTTGTTAGTGTATGTGCCTTTTATATACAAAAGTCATTTGAGTTGGCTATTACTATATAGTTTTAATATCCATAAACTTGCATCTCAGCTACTTGCAAGTAACGGTCTGTAATTGTTATAAAAGGTCCCATTGATATTCTTACATATCGCCCTCTTAAGTTATTAAAGCAATAATACATTTCAATTAAGCTTTTCATTTTTTCGAAAGTATTACATATTCTTTTATCGTTTGTCATATCTTCTTCATACGAAACTAAAAGTTTCACTCTTTGCATTCGACCACGTTCTGTATTACGATTATACACTTTTATAGAGTATATATGGAACACGTTGATAACATCCACTTGAAGCCAAGGTTCGAGTTCCCTCTTGCTGTGAAAGAAAATACCATGTCTTAGATCGCCATCAAAAGCATAATCACTTCTAAAGTCAGAGCTATAGGTTGAAGAAGCCGTTGCAGTTTTACCTTGAGATAAAAGCGTTGTTGCTAGAAATAGAAACACACGAAGATGAAAGTTTACTTTTAATATGGGTAATCATTTACGAAAATGGAAAATTTATAACTTTAACAATAATAGCTGGATTAGGAGAATCTATTTGTTGATTCCTACAACAAATCTATTTGGTGATTCATCTAACAAGTCTATTTGGTGATTGCTACATCAAGTCTATTTGGTGATTCCTACATCAAGTCTATTTGGTGATTCCTACATCAAGTCTATTTGGTGATTCATACATCAAGTCTATTAGGTGATTCCTCCCTCACGTCTATTTTATTATTCCTCCATCAAGTCTATTTGGTTATTGCTCTGTCAAGTCTATTTGGTGATTATTACATCACGTCTATTTGGTGATTCCTACAACAAGTCCATTTGGCGATTCCTACATCAAGTCTATTTGATGAACCCTCTATCACATCTATTTTATGATTCCTCTATCAAATCTATTTGGTTATTCCTTTATCAAGTCTATTTGGTGATTCCTAAATCAAGTTTACTTGGTGATTCTTACATCAAGCTTATTTGGTGATTCCTACATCAAGTTTGTTTAGTGATTCCTACATCAAGTCTATTTGGTGATTCCTACATCAAGTCTATTTGGTGATTGCTACATCAAGTCTATTTTATGATTCCTACATCAAGTCTATTTGGTGATTCCTACATCAAGTCTATTTGGTGATTCATACATCAAGTCTATTAGGTGATTCCTCCCTCACGTCTATTTTATTATTCCTCCATCAAGTCTATTTGGTTATTGCTCTGTCAAGTCTATTTGGTGATTATTACATCACGTCTATTTGGTGATTCCTACAACAAGTCCATTTGGCGATTCCTACATCAAGTCTATTTGATGAACCCTCTATCACATCTATTTTATGATTCCTCTATCAAATCTATTTGGTTATTCCTCTATCAAGTCTATTTGGTGATTCCTAAATCAAGTTTATTTGGTGATTCCTACATCAAGTCTGTTTAATGATTCCTACATCAAGTCTGTTTAATGATTCCTACATCAAGTCTATTTAGTGATTCCTACATCAAGTCTATTTGGTGATTCATCTAACAAGTCTATTTGGTGATTCTTACATCAAGTCTATTTATTGATTCCTACATCAAGTCTATTTGGTAATTCCTCTATCAAGTCTATTTGGTGATTGCTACATCAAGTCTATTTGGTGGTTCCTACATCTAAATTGTTGACTAGATAGTTATTATTGACTAGAAGTGTAAAAAAATTATATTTTCTTTACCTTGATAGCGTTTTAGTAGAAGTTTTACTTTCCTTAGTTGAAGAGTTCCCCAATAAGGTTGATCTTGATTAAAGAAACTTTTGCTACTATCACAATTAGCCCATCTGTAAGGTTCACCACCAACACATTGGCCAATTGGTGAAACATTGTTAGGGAATATGTTATTAATAGGCCCTATATAATAAACAAATGATAAACAATCTTTTTGAAATATATTATATTGCAAAAAACAAGACTTATTCTATTTTAAAAGATTTAAAAATCAAGTACTCCTTGAGTACTCAAATGAATTCTAAATTTAAAGAGTCAGATTGATGTCGAAGATCGATATCGAATTTCATTGTGAACAATACTCATTAAACACACTTTACGACAGCAAATATTTCTCTTAAAAAGTCCGTTAATACGAATTAAATTGTTTATTTCCCATTTCAGTCTGTCTGACATATCTGTTCGTATAAAAAGTCATCAGCTACCATTTCAGTCTGTCGTCTGACATATCTGTTCGTATAAAAAGTCATCAGCTAATTAGATCAGCTGTTGTTTGTGGATGTAAAAATAACAAATACCTAGAATCATCCCAAACTTTTCATAAGATATTGATAAATCTTCTAACATCTTGAAATTTTCATATTGCACAATAAAATGTGTCAAAGCAACATCCCAAAATTCAATAACAAAATTGTAATTATAAATATTTGTTAGTAAATGTAAATTGCTGAATCCTATCCAGTACATGTTTGTATCTTTAAAACCGAAATTCATATCTTTTAGTGAAGGGAAGATCTTCGGAGTAGATTGACTGCTGTATGTTCTAGCCATCAATAGTTGGTATGCTAGAAATAATATCCATATAAAGGTTATTGGAGCTCTGATAGCCTAGGAGGCACGAAGGCCCCCTTATTATTTGTCTTAAGGTGATATATTGATGATAAAAAGATACGTACATAGGTACGTACGTAGATATATTTGATCCATTTTCAGAAACGATATTCAGTAACGAAAAGCAGGAATTATATCAATATAGGGGTGGTCTGTGGGAAAAACTTTTTATGCCATGATATTGGCCTTCGGTCTGATTTCACTTTTTATGATGGTTGCTAAGATAAAACAATGATTTAAGCACGGATTTTAATATAAATAAATAAATTTGCTTTTAACTTTTCACTGTATGTCATGCCAGTTATGACCAATGTATAAGATGAAAAAATAATACTATATATTAGGTAAGCATGCTGACATATAGTTAAAGTGAGATAAGTCATGTGAGGGTTAGGTTGCAGGACCAGGAGTATTTTTCCTCAAAAAAGAAGTGGAAGAATATTGGTCATTTATTAGCCTCCCAAGCACAAGAAATCATTCTTTATTCTAAAACAGGGAATTAAATTTTCATTCCTCTAAAGTCAATCCTAAAATGCACAATATTTCGCTTCATGAATTATGGTATTATCCGTAATACATGTTTTTAAATTTTACTAGCGAATTAATATTCCAGGGCCTTTATAAATCGACATAAAAAAACGCAAAAGAGACATAATCGTCAGAGAACGAGGTTGACTTCGAATGCTCTTTGCAATACATAAGCTTCAATAAGTGCAAGGAATTGCAACCTGCCTGTAGCATTATATTCAACAGTACCAACACTTTGCTACCTTAAAGATCGAAAGGGTGACCAAATGAGAATTCGCCAACAGAAAAAGGGAACTAAGCTACAAACAAGACACATAAACCCATCAACAGTTTTTCTACCACAATTAAAACTCTACCAGATCCTGGAAAACTTTTATTAGATCGTCATGGGGAAGATTAGTATAAAAGAACACTAAGAACTTTTATCTCTTTAAGTTTAGTCAATAATGGCTGAGAATTTTGTATGACCAAGGATTTATCATTGCCTAGCTGGATTGAGTGCAAAACGTTTTTTTTGTTTAAAATCTTTAAACTAACTTCGATGATAATCAATTTATTCCAGCATAATTAAACTGCTCCCTAATATAATACCTTTTTATGACCTACTATACAGTAAAATTACTAAAAGCAAAAAGAGATTAAGATTTGTATATAACAATAAAATATCTTATAAACTTTGAGAAGGTTAGGAGAAAAAATAAACATATCTACAGAAAAATATCAAAAACTGAACATATAGAACTTGTAAAATAACAAAGATAGATTTTCCTTCAGTTTACTAGAAACAACAAAACAATGACTACACGTTTCTTTCCCCAGGCATGTCACTAGGCATTCCAATTTTATGTTGCGAGAATTTAGTAACATATATTATATATTTTTAACCAATGAAATTTAAGAAAGACAATGCTCTGATCACTTGGAAAATTAAAATCAGTATTTTGGCTTCAAACGCACTGAAGTATATGACATAATCGTCGAAGTTAGGTTTCTTAATATCAAGTTACACATGCTCGCGCTCAATCCAGCTATAATAAATCATTGGTATGACACAAAATCTTTTATAACTGTTATAAAACCAACACTTAGAATAAAAGTTATGAATTTTATGAAATGTTTTTGAAAAAATTGTTGATACAATCTTCCTTATTGGCTTTTTTTGGCTTTATTCTAGAACATAGACGATGGAAAGAAACTGGCTATATTTACGTCTGAACTCTAGTAAAACAAAAGTCATCTATTGTATCAAATGAACCTACTTCAAAACTGATATTTAAGACAAAACATGAGTTACTTTTAGTTAAAGACACTTACAAATATTTTGATTGGCTTCACAAATAACATCTAAATGAAATCCTTCACTAAAAGTTATGTTATAAATCGAAGGTACATCCAACAGTTGCAAACCAGTTGTGTTACAACCACGCGTTAAATTTAAATCCATCAGCAGATCTAGTTAAATATAAAGATTTAAATAATCACAAGATATAAACAGAAGCATCTGGTAAAATTTTTAGCCAAAATACTTCCAGTAAATAATCGCAAGTACGTAGTGTTGCTTACACATATTGCGCATGAAACCCGATTTAACCTTTAGAATAACATATTGAACACTGTTTCTCCCTTGCTACTTTTACTTTTTCGTGACAAAATTACAAATAGAATGATTTCATTGCAAATTAGGTGCATGCAGTGCATCAGTTTCTATAAAAATGATTAACCAAACCTTACGTTGTCTGCAATCACAAAAATATGGATCCAAAGCATCAATTGTATCATAACATTCACATTCTCCGCATAAGTTTTCAAATGCTGAACAGTATCGTGATGAAGGCTACAAGAAACAATTTTTCGTAGTTTATTTATTTTAAATGAAACTTATCCAATAATATAGCTGTAACATATGTTTTAACCTTTTAATCATCCTCTTATTCTATAAAGTTCCCAATGGTTCCATAAATAAGTATATTAACGGAAAAACAATTTCGAGCAGACCTCTTTATAGTTGGTAACAAAACTCCCAGCCGACATGTCTCGATGTAATGCAAGATTAAACTTGAATTGTGAAGCATAACGAATAAGAAGCCTTTTTAATCTCTAACATTTGAACCTCTGTATTAAAAGAATTGCTGATTGTTTTCATTTTGAATAAAAGTAGGGAAAGTCTTGATATAGGAAATATTTAAGGTTGATCATCAGTATATCAACGTTCATTGAACTTCTTTTCACTGAAATTAGCTGTATATTTCGCTGTTGATTGAAAACTAGAAATTTGAAATTAAATAAAATTATAAAATAATTGAATTACAAACAATTTAAAATAAATATGATGTCAATTGTTAATCCTAAAGAAAAAGAAAGCTAGTAATCCTTTGCTACAGAAATGGAAAGCTCGTAATCATTGGTTAAAGGAATAGGAAGCTCGGAGGGGTCGCACAGAGTGTATTCAAAAAGCCGATATAGGAAAGAACACGCTCTGGGGACGAGAATTCCTCTTTAGCGTAAGAGCTACCATTTTTAATTTTGCATTTTCTTCCTCTAGTTTGGTACTCAAACCTCTCATAAACCTCTTTTTAATTGCAATTTTTTTTGTTAATATACCCATTGTTATTGTAAACTATTAAAATACAAAGAATCTATTTACTGATAATACTTACTCCATAGAAAACAAAACGTAATTGCAGCAGCAACTGTAGAGATCTGGATCCAACTCTAGGGGGGAGGGGGGAAATTAAAATGACCAAAAAGATGGTGTGCAAAAACCTTGCGCCAAAGAGTTGTATTGTAATCATGGCTAACATTGTCATGGCATTATTTTTATGTTGTGCACAGAAATAAATACAACTGCAACTGCAGATAAGATAGTCTCATTGCTAAGAGTCTATAAGCAGAAATATAGAATTAAGGTTGGTTGTCACCTAATCACCAGTACAATAGCCTTCATCAGAATTTCTGCCCCTTTAAACAGCATATTTGGTGTCAACGTAGAGATAAAAATAAGGCCAGCGAGAGAAAAAAATACGTCTCGTTTTATGACAAAATCAACTGACCAAACCAACTGTATAATGATTAAATGACCAGTTCATAACTTACTGATTTTCTTGAAATGTGAAACGTTCCTTCTGATGAGAAAAGAGTTTGGTATTGATAATAAAAGTAACAAATCACTTCATTTCCATCAGCTTCTACATCAATAGCCAAACATTTTAATTGATAACATAACTTTATACAATAACCTTTGTTTTTGTAGTTTCTTCCATTTGTTTTTGTAGCATAAGTTGTGTTGATATACTGATGAAATACTGCTGCATAAGTATCATAATTATCAACTGACACTGTTACATGTTTGTAATGAGCAATAGCTGCTGTTATCATTAAATTAAGCAAAAATATTATAACATTCATTATATTATATAGATTTTCATCTCTCTGTCTCTGTCAGTTTGATGTAAATATGTTTTGAGAAAATGTTTTTTATTTGAATATCTACATTTAGATATTTTTTAAATTCGATTGACTTTCTTGAATTTGCCCATTCAATTTAATTGATTCAGTTTCTAAAATTCGACCACAACTCGAACTCTTGTTGTCAAGTAGTAGTAGTAGTATTAATCACTTATTTAAAGATGACAAGTTTTACCTATAACATTTACAAATATAAGATATAATGATCGTAGATATATACGATTCTCTTGTGAAATTAACGTGGTAAATAAACGTGGTAACGCTATAGTATATTGTGAAATTAACGTGGTTTATTTCAAAGAACCTTTGATATTCGGTAATTGGTTTTAGTTATAATTTGCATGTTATTTGTATATCATTTGTTGATAATAATATTTTTTTGATATTTTACTTGTGTATGTCTGGCTTATGTTATCTCCTATTTTATTATTTCTCTTCTTATCCCATATGTTTACACTTCAGAATATACTGCCTTCCCCTTTGTGCAGAAATCTAGTGAGGTTGGATTCGAGCTGCCGGTTGTTACTCACATTGTACTAGCTTGTAATGTCATAATGCATTCAAGTCAGTATAGTCCGAGTAGCACAGTCAGTTAGAGCGTCGTTGATCTGTAACAGAGGTCGTGGGTTCGAACTCCACCTCGGATAGAACTTCTGCATATGTTTCCATATAGAATATATCCTAAAATAGCTTCACCCCTTGGGATGAGCTAATCAACGTCAACATCAACTTTGAAACTAAACTCTTTTAAGCAATTCGAACTCTTGTTTTCAATGCTCAGGCTAAGTTACTAGACATTTCGGTTTTCGTTGAAACGTATGTTTTGATTTAAGTTTTGTCTTAAAAATTTAAGCATCAGCCAAAGTATATTTGTACGTAGGTCTCGTCTTCACTCTTTTGTCTTTTGTTTCAGCCAATATCAGTATTACTGATCTTCATCCGCCAAAAAGTGAATTAAACGTTAATTAATTAGATTTACCGATAATTATTCATCAAAATTTTTTAATTTTTAACAATCAGAAGAAAGATATACCGATCTCATAAGATCAATTTAGATCTTCCCACAGCCTGATTTTTTTATAATCATACTACGACCTGATGTTGCTGTCAGTAGCACTGCACAAAAAAATATGCTTACTGATCTTATAACAATATGAAACTTTTCTGCCGGAAAGTTTCCAATGTTTCCCGGTATTAAACGATTAGATTTTGTAGAAGCAACTTTTCAACCTTGTTCCCAAGATATTTTTCTGAAGGTAAAGCAGAGAAAATATTTTGGCACAGTAGATTTTTTTCTACCTTTTGATCGGCTGTTGTATTTACGCCAACTAATATTCTGGAGACGATAATTCATCAAAATATATATTTCGGCAACAATAATTTCTAAATATTTATTTCTGCAACTATAAATAGCGATACTTAACATAATTCGCCGATAAAAAAATATTAACAATATGGACATTTCCTTCACAAATGTTTACTCTTCGAACTCTTTTACAGAAGGACTTGTTATTATTATGCAGATTTTTTAGTAACGTCGTTTTTGTAACAAAACCATGGGAAAAGAATTGTCTGCGAATAGCTTTTAATGGGTTTGTCCAAAACGATAACATCTAATTTACTTTTCTTGAGATAAATATATGAAATGCAATTTTAAGCGGGGTTAAAAAGATATAAAAACAATTACCCTGAAAATTCTGAAAAAATGCAATACAGCAATTAAAAGAAACAGTAATTAAAAAACACAGTAATTAAAAAATACAGTAATTAAAAAATACAGTAATTAAGAAAAACAGTAATTAAAAAATACAGTAATTAAAAAATACAGTAATTAGAAAATACAATAATTAAAAAATATTGTAATTAAAAAATACAGTAATTAAAAAATACAGTAATTAGAAAATTCAGTGATTAAAAAATATTGTAATTAAAAAATACAGTAATTAAAAAATACAGTAATTAAAAAATACAGTAATTAAGAAATACAGTAATTAAAAATACAGTAATTAAGAATTACAGTAATTAGGAAATACAGTAATTAAAAAATACAGTAGATAAAAAAAACAGTAATTAAAAAATACAGTAATTAAAAAATACAGTAATTAAGAAATACAGTAATTAAGAAATACAGTAATTAAAAAATACAGTAATAAAAAAATACAGTAATTAAAAAATACAGTAATTAAAAAATACAGTAATTAAAAAATACAGTAATTAAAAAATACAGTAATTAAAAAATACAGTAATTAAAATATATAGTAATTAAAAAATACAGTAATTAAAAAATACAGTAATTAAAAAATACAGTAATTAAAAAATAAAGTAATTAAGAAATAAAGTAATTAAGAAATACAGTAATTAAAGTAATTAAAAAATACAGTTATTAAAAAATAAAGTAATTAAGAAATACAGTAATTAAAAAATATAGTAATTAAGCAAGAAAGTAAGTATATACTGATTTGGTAAATGAAATCACGAGAAGTTTGATGATAGATGACATATTATCTTATTTATTTATTTATTTTACAGATATTTCG
>JAYJMI010142425.1:0-10371 GCA_036873855.1 Sarsia tubulosa
TTGTTTCAAGCAAGCGTAATTGGCTGTGTGCACAAACTCTATGGCTATTTTTAGCATCAACACATGCGAATAAGTGAATTTTTTTTGGGCGCGCAACAATTTACGCCTGCTGCAACATGAACAAATTTCTCACTAGAAAACTCATACTTGAAATCAATGAGTCAAAATATCTGCAAAAAAATATACAAGTATATACACAAACAGGTTTTGTTTTGATTCCTGTTTCCCACCAGCTGAACTCGCTAGCTGAACTCGCTAGTGAAAAATCTATGATAATAACATACATATGTATATAGTTTGTATTTGAGTAGCTGTCATATGTTTATAATAAATAACAAAACTATCCATTAAAAACTTACCGCTGTATATAGTTTGTATTTGAGTAGCTGTCATATGTTTGTAATAAACAACAAAACTATCCATTAAAAACTTTCCATAATAACGGTCACCGTAATTAGGTTTACCAATGGTCAAGTGGGTTTGTGAGTCGGTTGGGTAATTACCACTAACCAAAGTACCAGCACCTCCAATGGCTTTACCATTTTCATAATAATGTAAACCACTATCACCTGAAAAAATGTGATATACAATAATATCTAGTTTTCAGTAAAAACCAAGAGAGAGGAAAGAAACTTAAAGGGATCTTAAACTGTTTTTACAAGTTACTCTTAGATTAAAAATAGCTTTTAAAATTACGAACATTGCTTTACATTTCGTTAAAAATTCGCTTCTTTTTCTCAAGTTATAGGAATTTAAAGATCATAATTATTGTTCCTCTTAACTTTCGTAAAAGTGCAAATATTTTAATATTATTAAAATAATTCTAACTTCAGGACATCACAAAAAAAAACATAATAACGACATAATTGATAAACTTTATTTTAAACAAAGAAACTACTTAAAAAAATGGCAAGACAAAACATTATAAAAAAGAGATTTATAATATAAATTAAGTAAAACAAAATACCTCCATTCCCTGCTTTCCAAGTGAAGGATATAAACACCCAAGTTTCAGGAATTGCTTTCTTTTCAACTACGTAATCCATAAGACTTGTCTGTAATTGTAATTTGAAACCTTCATAATTTTGATCTTTCTGATAAAGAAATGCAAAACCTCTAAAAATAAAAATACAGAAAATATTGTTATAGACAAATTAAAAGTTTACAGTAACATTTTTTTACAGAATGAAGTTTGTGTAAAATTTATGTGAAGTATTATCATTTCCTACACCGTATTTGCACAACTTTGTTATATAATTATGCTTAATAAATATGACGTCATTTGAATAAAAATAATTAATTATGATAAAATATTAAAATATTAATAATAATTATGTCAAGAATAAGTTTGGTTAAATCTAGTTGGTTATTTTATTTTAAACTATTTAATTATGAAAATGAGAGTGGTAGAAATGATGGTACATAATCTAATAGAGATTTTCAAATTAATATCATAAAACGTTGTAGTTTAACCATGTAACAGATTAAAAGCTTCAAAGGGAAATACAGGAGAATCAAAAGATAAAGGTTTTACAAAGGCCTTACTTTTCCCCTGACTGTAAAAAAATACGATCTATTAAAAATTATAATTGACATATCCATCCAAACTTCCAGACTGTTAGAAATCTTTTTTTTGCGCCTTTCATACTAGATATAAGTTTCATATAAGTTTTATAGAGCAAAACATCTTCATCTATCTACTGAATAACTACCTTGAATCACTTTTCTGTCCACCACTTGATAATATATATTGATGAGTCATCTTAGCATTAATCATGTCATTGATCCAACTGCTGGTCATATGTAACCAAAACATCACTGTCACACCATTTAAACATTGGTCAGGATCAGATATACATGTACCTAATGAAAAATGAAAATATCAGCAAATTCTTGAACAAAGATTTTAAAGAGTCAATAAAACAAAATCTTCTGCAAGGGTTACTTTAAACGATCAGGTGATGAAAAAACTACTGTCCAATATAGTGATATGCTAGTAGATTTTATATGACTAGATTTAAGCCTTGTAAAGGAGAGTTAAGTTTATCATAAGCAACACTTATTATAACTAAGAAGTAAAGGCTTTTAGCTTAACAAAAGCAACGCAATAAAAATAATTTTTAAATACCTGCTATAAACAAATTATACTACAGTTAACTAGTAGTTCACTTACCAGCATAATTCCCCATGTCAACCCATGGGTATTCACCTCCACTAGAAGTTGTTAATGATAACACTTTACCACCAGCTATACTTGAAATCGATGCCCCCTGAGTTGTTAGAAAAAACAATCACATACAACAAGTAGATCAAAAGTAAATACTTTCAGAATCTTAAGGAGATTTGTAAAATGAAAAAAGAACAAGAAGATTTTCTTTAATTTGTTTTTGCCAAAACATTTAAGCTACTTACATTATGAAATGTGGCTATCCTTTTGCTGACGTCATCAACAGATTTACCCCCTGAATCTTGATCGAACGTCCAGCAGATATTAGCACTATTAAATTTATCTTTACAGTATGTACTCGATGGAATATGGGTTTCGTCAAATGGACCAGGACTCGCAATAACAGCAGCTATAAACAAATAGTTAAATTGTTTCTCTGTAGATTCTCTGTAAAAGATGATATTAGTTTTAGGATGATACTTGAGAGTTGTCACTTTAATACTGTTAATCAAGTTAAGGTACTCCAAGTGATTTGTCCTGATATGTAATCCCTATTGAAACTTTCTGGTTTGTGAGATTAACACTTTATGAGTGTTCTGTTGAAATTTGAGCAAATTTGTAGCTTTTGAAATATGATTTGTATTTTAAATTCAAAAAACAATAGCAAGAAGTAATTGAAGTTTTTTAAACAAGATATTAAAACAAGTTAATCATTTGCTGTATCGTACTTGAGAAACTTAAAGGGATAAGTATTGCAATTTAGCTGGACCATAATTTACTAAAAAAAGATACTTAAAAACAATACAGGAAATGACTAAACTAGTTTATATATTTTTTGAAGGGCATGCTTTTCATTGAAATTGGTGCTTGTGACTTTGAAGCAAGTTCTTTTTCCAACAATTTTGCTTGCTATGCGAGTTTATCCGAAATCAACAAAATCTTGATTTAGACAGGTAGCTTCCTTCCTACTTCCAGGTATTTTTCGAATCTCAGTGTGTTTGTTAGTACCCCACACTAAACTCTTTTTAAATTACAGTTTCACAAAAACGATCTTTTACTTAAAGTTGTTAACTTGAAAGGTCTCTTTTTAATGCAAGGTAATTAGTTTAAATTTACGTTTTTAGGAGACTCGAGGAGATTATTTACTTCTAAATTAAATCAAAACTTTACTTAAAAATCAAATTTACCTTTTAAACAAAAAATAAAAAACACCCTAAATAAAATTATATACTCTCCCATAATTAATTTTAATTTTTCGTTTTTCTAATTCATTTTTTTACTTTTTTTACATAGTTAAAAATATCTTATCTTAAAAAACTAAAACAAATTTTATCTCAAAATCTACAAAGTTTAAAACAATTTTTTTTTTGCAAAATAAAAAATTCTCAGTTCTCATGTGAAGATTTGAAGTAAGTGAGTAGGTCTCTTAACAGTATGTTGAAAGAAATTATACAGCAAGTGAATAGTTGGCAGAATTCTACTACTGCTTTTACTGCATAATTTTATGCAAATAAGGTTTTAAAGGTTCTTGCAGATCTCAAAAAGAACTTTCACCAATTTTTTTTTGTTGACTTGTTTGTTTGGAAGGGTCATTATTATTATTTGTTGTCTGGTATAAAATACTTACAAAAACTTTTAAAAAGTGATATATGATTTTTATTTTTTTTAAAGAAATTACAATTATTTTTTAGATTTTTTTTCCTTATGTAAAAACAAAATGACCATAAATTCTTGGTATCGTATTGTTTTTATTTTACTTATTTGTCCAACCTGAATAATATCAAAATCAATTTTTTACTAAAAATCAAATGAATATCCTCAAATTACTAAAATCATGGAACTAGTTCCATGCTAAAATAGACCATCGAACAATAAACAAAGAATACATTGTTGTATTAGTTTCGATTTTCAGCTGTTAAAAATAAGGGCTAAACTTGTCCCACTTTTTGCAAACCTTTTTCTTTTGGAAACGTTTTAATTTTGGACCAACTTTGCAACACTTGTCTGAAAAAGAAATTTAGAGAAAATTGTGGATAATTATATTTTTTTACCATTGGTAAGGGACTCCAAAACAACAAGGCAGTTCAGGCTCAGGTTTAAGAGCTTCGAAAGTTATGAAATGCCTTTTATTTTTTAGCTAAAATCTAGTTTTATTTTCATTCTCTGGAAATTATAGTATTCAATATGTGGCTTCTAAGCGAGTTCTATGGCGTCATACAAAGCAAGTGTGGTTTATAAAAGTAATGAGTTTGAAATACATCAGAAGGTTAATGATTCAGGTGAAAATTCGAGTGACTGTACTACAGTTTTTTATTTCTTTTGACAAATTATTCCAGAGTATTACACTATGAAAGGTTAGACTATTTATTCCATAAAACAACGATTTTGCTTAGAAATAAAATAAATTCTTCTCTTTTCTAAGATTATACAAATTTAATGCAAAAAACTAGACAGATATAACTAATAGCTCTTAAAGGATACTGTTGGCAAATCCAGGAGTCAGTAGTCCTAAATGAATATCTTACCTTCACAAAATTGATGACCCATTTTATTCAAAACTTCCGTAGGATTCGAATCGAAAGCAGATTCAAAAAACAATTTGTCTTTACCAACACCACTAGCCCATTGTATCAATTTTGCTCTATCGACATCTCCACCTATGGCGTATGTAACAAAGTTAACGCCATATGTGTTTTTATATTCATTTACCTAAACATGATTACAATAGTTTACTTGTATTAGAAATCTTAGTACAGTCTATTCATACAGTGCATTTTATTGGAGCCTTATTATTAGTTTTCCATTTCAATTTGATTTGTCAAATCTTTGTTACGATCAAATCACTGTTACTGAGATTGAAATCTTGACCCTTTTTGATAATAATATTGACCTCAATCTGACCATAACCCAGAAAAAATATTCTTTAAGAACCTCAAATTTGCTCGCAAGGAACAGCAGCATATTAAGTCTTAGAACAGATAGTATTTCAAAAGAGCCCCTAATTATGTTGTAAGAGCACAAAGAAGTCTAAAGGAGGGTTAAGTATACATCAATTTTGCACGAGCACAAAGAAGTCTAAAGGAGGGTTAAGTATACATCAATTTTGCACTAACTACTGTTAATACTAAGAATCATCCTCATCGTTCAGCAAATGAACAAAATCTAATAGAAACACTTTTTAAACATATATACATGTTTATCATTTCTCATCTGATCAGAGAGCTTATCTAAGCATCTTTTGACATCAGCCAAAACTCCTGCCATCAGTCGACTGAAGTTATGGTTTTGATACAGATATAGATAGGATTTACCAACCACACACAACGGACCTTAGTATATAGTATGTTAGACGCTGACTCTGCATCCAGTAGGGTTGGTTGTGTTTAGTTGGTAAATCCTATCTATACTTGTTAAACACTTTTGAGAAACTATAGAGAAAATTGAAAAAACAATAGAGTAAATTATGAAGCAGTTATATGCAAAAGTAAAAAAAGTTTTGGTTTAAATTGTATAAAACACATAAAGAATGCACAAGAATGACCTACATATTGATCAGCTAATGCTCTACTAGCATAAGGGTTAGGAACACCATCAGTAATGAGAATGATAGCCTTGCCAACACTTTTATCACCATTTCTTGGACTCATCGTTAATAACCGATAACATTCTTTTATCCCCTGATCTGTATATGTTCTGCGGTAATGTGGAGGCTGTAATGCATTGATAAATGAAATCATTTTTGCTTTGGTGTCAAGTTGACCAATGTTGAAATGATATCCCTAAAAAAACAATAGAATAAAATGAACAAGGGAAAATCACTAGTGAAACCCAGGTCCTGAATAAACCAATTGCTAGATAAAATCTATATGGAAAAAATTGAAAGAAACAGTTGAATAAATCGCAAGATATATATATGTGGAAGGGCTAAGACTTGACCAGTATTCATAATCTTGATCTTAAAAATCATGAATAAAAATCGAGTTCATAATATCATCAAATACAATTTATTCCACTTCGCCTTTTTGACTAAACAATAATTTTCAGAACATTGTCACTTATACCAGTTTTAAAGAGCAAACATCCGATGTAAAGCATTGTGTCTAATATTACTATATTTTTTTGACAATACCAATCTTTTACCAATAGGTAACCAATCTTATAAACACAAACTGTGCAATGCATTACATTGTATATTTAAACGAATTTAGGTATGTAAAATTTAATATGGAGAAATACCTTGCTTTTCCACCTAAAAAAGTTCTAAACGCTTATAAGCAAGACGACTGCTGAAACACCTTATTTTTTAGCACTGTACAGTAGATAACAGTTTAAGATTATTTTTTTAGTAAATTCAAAATATATTCTATATAGAGAGATATGCAGAAATTTGGACAGAGGGAGATCTGAACCCATGACCTTCGCATTAGATCCGCAACGCTCTAACCGCCTGAGCCATCTGACTGATATCAACTTAAGTAACTTATGTCACATTAAGCAAATACCGCATGTTGCAAAACCGGCAGTATATATCTTGTTCAAAGTAACTTTTTGGCATTATAATAATAACAACAATAAAACCTTTGGTTTAATGTAATATTCGTGTAAATATTGTAACATATCAGGAAATAAGAATATTGGTTATTATTTTCTACTAAAAATTATCTTGACCATTAAAATAAGAAAAATTAGGTGTCAGATTAGAGATTTTCTCACTTTATCTTGATAGATTTTAGCAAAAAAAAAAGAATTTAGTACCAGGAAAAAACAACTTTTATCGCATCAGATAATAGTTAAAAACTGAATTAATATTGCGTACAAGTACAAAAGTACTTAGAGGAACTAAAACTTACTGCAGGTATCTGCGCTATCTGATCACCAAAAAACTGTAAACCAAGCTGAACTTTCTCAGGTCCAAGCTCAAACTTATTGATTAGCTTTTCCAATAATGAGTACATTTTGTTTCTATAATAATTTTGATCCCCTGTAATTTTTCTTCCATCTATCGAAACAGATGCTGAGCCATCCACAAGCAAACAAATGTCGAATCGCAATGAACATGTGGCTCTTTTTGATGCATCATTCTCGTCACTGTCACTGTCATCGCCTGAATAAAACATTCATGCAATAACTACATTTTGCTTGTCACTGCAACTTTAGTACCCCAACATTTAATGAGGAAAAATTATTGATCCACTTAAAAATCCACTGAGCAGTTTCTGAGATCTGGGTGTTACTATACTGACAGACAAACATACAGACAAATGAACTATTATTATTATTGTTATTATTATTTCTTTCTATTACTTTGGTATGATGTACAATTAAAATTTCAAATCTGGATAACAAAGTAAAGGCATAAAAAGGTCTATTTACACTGAAATAGATAAAATCTATAAACACACAATATAAAATATAAATACCTGGCATAGAAATGTCTAAAATATAAATAGTTATAAAACAGTCTTGAGTTTATCAATTTAAAATATATACTGACTAATAGCAATCAAATCTTAGGAAGGCTTAGCTAACATTAGTAAAACCAACACCTGGAATATATGTCTTCATACTGTAGACAACATGGACAGTTTTCAAGTTTTAATTTTATTTTTAAAAGTTTCAACAGATCTTGAACTTCTGATTTTATTTGGGACAGAGTTCAAGATCAAAGAACCAAAATATTTCAATGAATTTTGGCCTTTTAATACTGCATGAACTGAGGTATTATTAAATTTTGACTTAATCTAGTTTTATTTTCATTTAAAAAACAAACATCTTACAAAATAAGTAACAGGTGTTTCCTTATTGATAGCCTTATAAATTTCTATTTTAGAGTCTTTAAATATTTTAATTGTGTCCTAAGTTCGATCTATCTTTCATAAGTAAGTATCATTCACGTATTTCTTTATAGTCACAATCTAAAGTTTTGTTTAAGCAACTCTTTGCTTGATTTTTGAGTGCTCTTCCAATAGAGTGTCTCAGTGATTATATTGCAAATAGGGACCACAATGGAAATCTGGCCTTGGCTTGCTTTGTGTCATCCCTGCTGCCACACTACCCTAGTCTAAATAGTTTTCATTTGTTTCAATGAGTTTAAACTTAGTTTATATATTTAGTTTTTGTTATTTTTTAGTGATTTTATTGTAATTTTATTACGGCAGTCAAACAAACATACTTACTTACTTACTTACTTATCTTTTACTAAAAGATCCTCAAAACTAGAAACATAAGCATCATAAACAAGTTGTAATCTATTAATCTTATTTTAGAATTGCGACTATGAAACATCCATAAAGTGGACAACATTAAAATTGTGATTCCATAAAGCCTTATAAAGAGTTCGTTTTTGTTTAAAAGGAAATATTTTATAAATATTTTTTGGAAATATTTCTATAACTCGGTCAAAAAATAAGCTTCAGACTCGTTTGATAGCTATGTTAGAAACCTGTTATATTTTTCTAAATATAATTTTTTCTTTAAAAGATTATGGATTTTTTATTACTTTTTTTGTTTGTTTGTTGTTGTTGTTTTTTATGTTTTTTGTTTGTTGTTGTTGTTGTTGTATTTTGTTTGTTTTTAGGAAAAAAAATAACCAATTTTAAAACAGCTTCTATGGATAACTTTTTTTATTTCAGTACTTTTCATATTTCCTTGGTTCCCTAAGGTGGCTCTCCTCGCTTCAGCTTTGCTGTACGAGTGTCACAATCTAGTAAAAAACAAATTCTTTAATAATATTTTTTGTAAAAAACAATGAGAAGCTTTTTTAAGTTTATTTGATTTAGTAATATTCCTTTGTAAATTTTCTCATTGTATTTTTGTTATTTTTTTTTAGATTACTATATTACTTATAGTTAACCCTAGCTTGAGAGGGAAGCTAACTAAAAAACAAAAAACATTTTGTTGCCAAGGAAAGATAACCAAAGTAATGAAAATTCCAAAAAAAACCACCTCTTTTCTTGATTTGGGTCATTTTTCGGCCTTAAAATAGGAAAAAAGGCTTTTTGTGCGCTCATGTTTAATCTGTTGTAACCATATGATTTATTTCATAAATGATGCTAAGAAAACTTTATATTAAAGGGAATCCTGAAGAAAACTGAAGACTTGGTACCAGGAAAAACCAACCTTGATGACATCACACCATGTATTAAATTTGATAAATGTTGAATAATTCAAAAAGTACAAAAAAACTGCTATTCAGGCCACCAAGTATCACTTACCACCAAGCATCACTTGTTGTTTCTGTTTCTTAAACATATATGGTTTATAAGGGCCTGAATAGCAGTTTTCCAGGTATTTTCAGATATGTGTCGAATACTTTGCGGAAAAAAGTCTTCAAAATACTACACTTTTAAATTTTTTCTGATTTTTGGTGAGGTTTTTCTCTCAGAATCTCACATATGAGGATATTTTCATGGAAAACAAACAGTGAGCATATAAAAATCCGAAATAGCACCAGTTCTGGCAAGTTTGGAAGTCGGTGAGGAAGCATTTTTGGTATTTTCTTTGTATTTGTGAAAATTAAGAAAAGGCTAGGCTAGAAACAAGGTCAAATTTTCCAAATTCTTGAAAAAAAAAGTAATTTTGGAGGAAGTCAGAATTGGAATAATTTTCAACTCTCTATCAAATGACATTTATCTGTATTAAGTTTCATATAATTTGAGTTAAACCATCCAAAGATACAGGACATATAAATGGGATTGAATTTATTGGACTCCTCCTGTAAAATCTGTCATTTATACAACACTGATCCAATGCCTAGCCTACTTCGATCGGCTTGGAAGCTCCTTTCTGATAAATTACAACTGAGTAGCTTTAAAGTGATGCTTTTCCTAGTATTATACTATTATTTAGTGAGCAAAAAAACACAGATCCCTTGTCAGAAAAATGACATGAAATGTTTAAAGATATCCTAAACAGTTTTTACAAGTTGCTCTCAAATTAAAGAGCTTTTAAAAATATGAACTATGCTTTTTATTTCATTAAGAAATCTCTTATCTTTCTCAAGAAATTATATTTTTGATACTTTTATTTTTTATAAAAAGACAAAAAAATTCAACAATTTTGATTGATTATATAAATTTAAATGCTTTTTTTTTTAATTGCTTATTTTTTTTATTAGTTTCTTTGTTTTTAAGTAAGTAAGTAAGTTTTATTCACTACCAGTAAAATTACATAAAATCGAGTTAAAAATAATAAAATAATTTAGT
>JAYJMI010142536.1:0-10369 GCA_036873855.1 Sarsia tubulosa
TGATAAATTTAAAAAAGTTGAACAAACATATTCCCTACAACCATTTCAAGATGGAAGGTCTACATTTATTAAAGGAATTTCTTCAACCAGGCGACTTTATGTGCAAGCTGGATTTGGAGGATGCTTATTTTTCTGTACCTCTACACGAGGCATCACAAAAATTCGTGAAATTTCAATGGAAGGGTCAATTTTTTCAATTCATCTGTCTTTGTTTCGGACTTTCTGCTGCACCAAGAATCTTTACGAAACTAATGAAAATTCCACTTTCACTTTTGAGAAGGTTGAATATTCGAGTAATAGTATATCTAGACGACATATTGTTAATAGGGAGCTTCATAGAGGAGTTAAAAATTGCCCAGGATACATTGATTTTTCTGTTACAGAACCTGGGGTTTTTCTAATAAATGTAAAGAAGTCGACATTTCAACCTTGTCAAAAGAGTTTCTGGGGGTGATTGTAGACTCAAAGGAAATGTCTATTTTCCTTCCACAAGAAAAGAAGGATTCTATAATAACTCAATGCCAAAAACGTTTGGGTCAAAATCAGGTATAGAAGCTTTGTTAACTCCCTAACAAAGCTTCTAGGGAGACTTTGCTCTACAGAGCAAGATTTTGTACTAAGAGCAAGATTTTGTCAGACCTAGGCAAGGAAATTCGGCAGTACCTTTTGACCAAAGGGATCATGATTACTGTAGAGTATCTACCAGGGGTTCTGAACGAGGAAGCAGATTTCCAGTCCCGGTCAGTCTCAAGACTCAAGCGAGTGGAAGCTAAACCAAAGCATTTTTCAACTGATTTGCAAATCTCGGGGGATAAGGACATGGCCTTATTTGCCTCCAGGATATCTCATCAGGTTCCAGCCTACAGGTCATGGAAACTGGACCCTTACAGCCAGGGTAAAGATGCCTTTCAAGTTCCTTGGACTCATCTAAGAGGATATGCCCTCCCCCCTTTTTCCCTGATAGGAATGGTTTTGAAAAAAGTACAGGAAGAAAAAGCATTATTACTTCTAGTAACACCTGCTTGGCAAGCACAATCATGGTACCCCAAGTTGCTTCAAATGTCAGTTCTCAATCCTATTTTGTTACCACACAGGGAGATTCTACTGTTAGATCCAAACAAAGAGATACATCCTTTAGTAAAGAACAGGTCACTAAAACTAGTGGCTTGGACTGTTTCAGCAAAAAGCTGATCTCAGAAGGAATATCAAGCAAAGCTGTGTCACTTATCACAGGTGCCAGAAGAAAAGGCTCTATTAATCATTACGAATCGGCCTGGCGTAAGTGGCATAGCTGGTGTTGTGGGAGAAAAACTGATCCCATTCGATGTGATATAACACCAGTTCTTGATTTTTTGGCTGAGCTTTATCATGAAGGTCTTACTTTTAATACCATTGCAGGATATAGGTCAGCAATATCAGCATATCATGATCCTATAGGGGAATTTACTGTAGGAAAACACCCAAGGGTTAGTGCATTAATGACAGGTGTTTTTAATAATAGAATGCCTCAACCTAAATATTGTTTCATTTGGGATGTAGATATAGTTCTAAATTTTCTCTCAGAATTAAAAAGTGAAACTTTAGAAAGAAAGATGTTAAATTTAAAATTAACAATGCTCTTAGCATTGACAGGGGCTTCTAGGGCTCATGAAATTTGTTATTTAGACACCAGGTTCCTGACAAAACATTCCTCAGGTTATACATTTCAATTTTCAAAGATAACCAAAATGAATAAACTTAGACCACCTATCAAATATTCAAGTTTTCCATCAGATAAGAACTTATGTGTATGTCATCACATTGATATCTAACTTAAACATACTGAGAAGGTCAGGAAAGGGGAAAACCAATTATTACTAAGTTTTATTAAACCATATCATGCTGTAACAACTCAAACAGTTTCTAGGTGGATAGTCAGTACTCTTTCATTAGCAGGGATTGCCACTTCAACTTTTAAAGGTCATTCCACAAGGTCTGCTGCAACTTCTCAAGCAAAAATCGCTGGGGTTCCAAGTGAAATTTTAAAAAGAGGTAACTGGTCTAGAAATTCTACTTTTCAAAAATATTATTCTAGGGAGATTTTAGAAAAGTACTGATCGCTTTAAAGGGAGGCGTTTGTTGTTGGCGAATTATGTTTAAAGCAGAATGGGGGCATTTCCAGTATTAGATCGTTGGAATAGATTTTATAAAAAGAAATTAGGAATTACGCCAGGGGCGCGAAGCGCCCTGCATGGTAATTCAGATTTTATGAATAAAATCGAAGCCAACGATCTAATACCCCCACCTGGTTATCGTGGATATAGTCGTCGTGGTAACAACATGTAAATAGTTTACAAGAACATATGTACATATTTTAATAACCTTTGACTTATATAGTCATAAGATATGAGAGATAAATAGGAGATAAGATCCGACGTTTGTCATGGCTTTTCAGTTTTAAAGAGAATGGGCTCATTTCCAGTATTAGATCGTTGGCTCCGATTTTATTCATAAAATCTGAATTACCCTGCAGGGCGCTTCGCGCCCCTGACGTAATTCCTAAGTTTTTAGCATGCCAAGTTTCTTAAGTGTTTCTTAACATTTTGCAAATCCGAGGCTCAGGTGGTTTCTTATCGACTGGTTTCTGATGAAAAAAACGTGTATACTGATTGTCAGTTCAATAAGGCGACATCTACAAAGTATATACGCAGGTAGGGGGGAGGGAGAATCACCTAAAAATCATATATGTGCGTACCTGGAGGGGTGTCAAAAGACAGTGATTTTGGTAAGTACGCAGTTTGACTATCGATATTTTTTGTTTTTCAAGTCTTTGAAATTCTTGTTTAAGGGAAGTAAAAACTTGCTGAACCTTTATTTTACAAAGAAATTTACTTTCAACCCTCTGCAAGATTACATCTGATAATGAATTTTTTAATGCTTGTTTTGTTTATGTTAACAAAAGGGGGGTGTCGTGTACAGAGGAGGAGTCAAAAATTAGGAGTTTTACTGTGTACATATTTTATGGATGCCTAAGTTCAATCGTGGTGTGACATGCAAAACTGAACACAATGCAATGGGATGCTTGGCACATTTCTTTGATTACTTTTTCATGAATGACAAACTTGAAAATCTAAATCTATTAGTTTTATATAAGCTCTGCTGAAATGAAGCCTCATTAGTGTTGAAGAGTACGGAAAAAATAAAAATAAGTCTATGAAGTATCCAAATGATATCTTTCAAAAACTCAAAATTGGTCATGACACAAGAGGCCAACAAATAAAAGAAATTAATTCAATGAAGCAATTTTGATATATTTTTGAAAAAAATATATATTTAGGATGATTTTGACACTGATTCCTAAAAATTGAGAATTTTGATAAAATTATGTTACAGTAACTTTTTAACGCTATTGGATCTCTAACTTCATGCAAACCTTCATAAAAATAAGAATTTTGCCTAGGGTCACACCTATCAGTATTTATGGATCTTACATATCTTAGGCGTTCTCAAGAAATCTGCTGGACTAATGGAAAACCAATGAACAGACAGGACTGAATTTATAGAACCTATAGGCTGTGTTGTGGATTTAAAAAATAAAAACACAAGAAAAACAATGTGTTTCAAATACAATATTAAATAATAGATAACAAATAAAAAACAATAAACAAATACCTGAATTTGCATTTCTGCATCACCCAAAACTTTCTTTTTCTCTGGAGTTTGGTCTAAGGAAAAAAAAAACTTTTTTGTAGATGGTATTTAAAGCATAATCTGAATCAACATGAATCGCAATTTATGCAGTAGTTTTCTAAAGCTCAGAGCTAATTTTAGCCTAAAATATGTGCAATAATTGCACTATACCCTGAAAGTTAGAAAAAGATGCGTAAAAAATATCTTCTTCAGTCCAAGAGTCTAAAAAATATACCCTTTTTTGCAATAAAATGTCCTTTTCCCAAAAAAACACCTATGCCCTTGCATTCTAGAATAAGCCCTTATTGCAAAATAAAGTTTGCAAAATCCCTTGATTCACGAAAATATTTTTTTTAAGGAAGAGTAAAAATTAACTTACTTTTTGAACTACTTGCTTGATTTGTTTCCATTCTTAACTAAAATAAATTCGACTTAATATTTCACAAAACAAAAATGATATTGGTTAAACAGCAGTTAAATAATATTTTGAAATAAGATTATTTACATTTACAAATAAAATTACCAAATCAATTGAGCATAATGATTACTGCAGGTATGATAAAAAATTAAACATTGAATTGATACAGAAATGGATTAATTAGAAATTGACAACTACAGGATCGTGATCAGAAAAATAAAATAGCTGGACTGGAAAATTTATCAGGATTATTGCAAAAATTTATTTTGTAAGATGGAAGGCTATTTCTTATACTAGCAAAATCTTCATTTTCAAGAACCTGTGCAACAAACAATATTTGCATTAAGAGAAGGATGGTTTGCAATATCCAAGGCATGTTTATGCAGAGACTTTGTATTGAAAAGTGACAACCTAGAAGACGCAGGTACTTTATTTTTGGCTACATCAAAAAAAATTGCTTCTCTATTAAGTCTTTCATACTTTAAAAGAGTTGCTTGATTAGCGCGTATGTGGTAATTATTTAACTTTCCATGAATATACAAGTCATTCAAATTTCGAACACGACTAAGTGTCACATAAACTTGACCATTACTAAGCTGTCTACCTAGAACAAGGTTGTGAGACCCTATACTTTATGTACTGTGTAAGCATATGCTAAAGTAAGAGGAAACTGAATTCTGGTAACACGCATACTTTTTCTTAAACTTATATTTGATTTTACTTTGCGAATTGGTACTACATGATGTTGAAGACCTTAACGTGACTTTCGCATAGCATTAATGCCAGCACTCTGGTCATCTAACTTTAAGAAAATTGTATCAATTACACTTCCTTGATTATAGTGAAAATCAATTGATAAGACGGTCTTCAATATCGATATTTGTTGTTATCATCACACGAGCATTTTTCTTGATAGTCAAAATTGTATGTAGACCACCGGTTTCACTTAAAGACAAACTGGACAATTTGTTAATTTGAGATTGACTAATTCAATATTATTACAAACAAGAAATCAATTACTAATGGACCCCTGCAGAACGAAATTTAAAAGTTAGATAAATAATTATAAAATTTGATATCAAAATCCATTTCACAACTGGAGTTAATTTTTTTGATCTATCATGCTGCAAATGAGCATAATTTGATAGAAATTATTTTATTTAATATTAACTCTAACTCAAATCTATAATTTAGCAAAAAATGAGAATGAATAGATGAACCAGTCATGAGATATCATGACAACGTAAAAACTTGATCCCTGTTCCAGAAATTACGTCAATTTTGACTGTATACTGCCCTTTAACTATGTGCAAAATCTCAAGAAAACGTAATGAACAGATTTTGAGATATTTTGAAAAATGCTAGTTTTTGGGCAAAATTGACCTTTTGATCAACCATAATGCAGCAAATGAACAGAATTTTCTAGTCATTTTATAATTTAATATTAGCTCTTACTCGAATCTACAATCGTATAAAAATGAGAATAAATGGATGAATCAGTCATGAAATATCATAAAAAACGTTGTTTACAAGTAAAAAAAATGGACCCTTTGATCCCTGTTTCGAAAAAAACAAGAATTTTTGGTAACCTGGCAACTATGGTATTTTTGTCTGTATATCGCCCTCTAACTTTCTGCAAAGTTCAAAAAAAAGTAATGAATGGATTTTGAGATATTTTGAAAAATGTTGACTTTTGGGGCAAAATTGATCTTTTGACCACAATTTCGAGACAATAAGAATTTTCGAAAAAAGTTCGGCTCCGTCACTGTTAATCATTTATGATCCTTTCACTTCATGCAAAAAATCAGAAAAAAATAATGAGCAGATCCTGAGATCTGAGTGTTGTGAACGGAATAATGGACAGACGGAGCTGAATTTATAGGACCCCTTCGTTAAAGCTGGGGG
Organism: Sarsia tubulosa; assembly: GCA_036873855.1. Taxonomy (NCBI): domain Eukaryota; kingdom Metazoa; phylum Cnidaria; class Hydrozoa; order Anthoathecata; family Corynidae; genus Sarsia; species Sarsia tubulosa. Next base: position 5,993 of record JAYJMI010142536.1, read on the forward strand.
TCCAATATAAGTATAGGAGGGTTTTTATATTTATGAAGTAAATTATTAGATAATTTAAAAAAAAAAAAAATTGTTATAAAATGTTACTTCTGCAACGAAGCTTAATAATTTATATTCAATTATTGAATAGTATGTTATCATAAAAAAACATTTAATTCAACACTAGAAAAGATTACAAGAAAAGATAAAAAGATGAAAAGAAATAGAAAATGTGGTGAACTAGAGTATATCCCAGAGTACGTCTACAAATTATATAGGTACTACTAAAGTATCCAGCAAGGGGGGATTAGGAACTTTTCCATTACTTTGGGTGTGACGACCCCATTTATACCCCACAAGCATACAAGCAATTTATAACATACAAGCAATTTATGGTTTGACAGTCATTCGCTTTGGTGATAACAAGAGGCGTAGCTACATTACTTGCGTTACTGCTGGCCCCACCTTGATTATGGTTTTCCATCACCGGCGGAATTTGTGGTCGTTTGATGAAGGCTGTCGTACCGATAATTAGCAAATGACATCCAACCTTAAATTGTACCTATATCAATACTCCTGGTACTTGAGTACTCTTGCCTTTAGAAACCAATTAACAGTTCTTGTTGGGCAGTTTCTTTCTGCAACAAAATCTGAGTCTTGGGAGTATCGATATAGTACACATATTAGCACGATATCATACTTTTCTCTAGTAATAAGTAGGGTCGTCAAGCCCTTAAGAAATTCAAACAAATAAATAAATTCGAAAATTAAAATAAAAAAATATCAAACCTTATTTAGGCAATTAAGGAAACTGTCATTTCTTGTCAGAAATTTAAAGTCCAATTGTGTTAAAATGTCGCTACGTGTCATTTGATATTTATCAAACACTTTGATATGTTTTGTGATCGTTTGTAACAGGGCTTCTGTAAGACTACATGAAATGATGAACACGAAGAAGAAACATATTAATGTATAACGATGGGTTCCCGTATTCTATGTATCGTTCTCGTAATTCTAGCCATTTTGTGATTACTCCTTTGCGCTCCCGTTAGAAATACTCAAAGGTTTTGGCTAGAGTTACATTCCCTAAATTTGTTGCGTGTCTTACTTACCCAGGATACTCTGTTGCATGATTGGTTCTTTTAAACTTTGCCTCGGGCTCCCAGATATCGTGACGTGGCATAAAACAGAGTATCCATTGTCTTGTTGAGGCTCGATTTAACATATTATTGAAAGAGATATATATTGACAAGACATCTATTAGTGATTATTTTTAACCTGTTTAACCCTCATTACATTTGGTGGCCAGAGAGAGGCTTCGTTAATCATAATGGATGTTGAAAGACAAGTTTATCATTCGCTGACTCTACTGAATACAGAAAGCTTGGTATCGATCGGTATGTACATTCTTAGATTTGGAGATACCAGAATTCAAAAAAGGTAAAGGAGAACTGATTTTAAAGCTGGTTCTTAGATACTTGAACTCTAGTGAAGTCGGAAGACCTTGATGACGGAGGGCTTTCTATATTTCAAAAGCTGAATGATATGTTCAATAAAAGTTTTTATGCAGATGATGAAGAACTAAAAGATGAGAATCATTTTAACTTTAACTTTAAGCCAAAAGCTATGAATCAATCTATACCCAAAATGTTTGCTGTAAAACCCAAAATTAATGCTAATGAAACATTACTAGATATTTCACCAACTGATTTAGAAAAACATCTTCTTAATAAAAAAACTGACACTAGCCAAGTTTTCTCTATCCATAAATTAAAAGAATTCAAAATTAATGGTTTAATCGGAAACGAAGGCCAAAAAGACAAACTATCGTACTCCAGTTTGTCTTACCAAATTAATAGTGGCGTTTCTGCAGGCCATACCGATCAAGAAATTTGTGCTGCAGTAATAAAATCAATATCACCAGACAATCATCTTCGAAATTATTTTGAGAATCGAAAGGACTTGAACATTAATTCACTATTAAAAATATTGCGTAGTCATTTCAAGGAAAAGGATTCTACGTCTCAACTTACTGAATTAAGTACCGCTTGGCAAGGCTCTACCGAATCAGCTTTAGAATTCATTTTCGTTTGATGTCATTAAGGCAAAAAGTAATATTGCTAAGTCAAGAGGAAGATTGTCCATACGAACCCATTCTTATCCATAAGCGTTTTATACATGCGTTGTCAACAGGACTCAGAAATAATAATGTTCGTCAAGAACTACGCGATGTTTTTACTGCTAAGACAATTTTGCTAGACCGAATTTCGCACGCAGTCGCTAACGAGAATGAACATTCAGAAAAGATTTCAGCAAAAAAAAGAGAAGCCAATACATTGAGTATCGAAAATAAAAAGGACAATGCTCTTCTTATTGAATTACAAGAACTGAAATTATCTTATAGTCAAGAGATGTCTGCTGTTAAGTCTGATATCAATGAATTAAAAACTGTTTTGACCAAATCTCTAGAACCCAAAAGTCAAGACTATAATAATCGTAGTAGATCATTCCGTTTTCAAAACCGCTGACCAAATTGTTCTATCACAAATTCGAGATGTAGTCACTGTTTTTGCTGTGGATCCTCTGATCATATAAGATCAAACTGTCAATTTAAAAACACTCCAAAAAAACACTGAATGTTACGCCTGAGGGGGATGACGTAACAAAACCCGATAGTACCCCAACTGTATATATTTGTAGTGTTTTTTCGTAACAAAGACCGCGTTTGTTTCAATGTAGTATTTGTAAATGTGGAAAATATTGCTCAAAATCATGTCAACAAGTAGATATTAATCATCATCGTAAATTTTGTAATGCTATCAGTCAGTTAGAAAAATTAGAAAACAATAATAATTCAAAGACTTTACAGTTACAGAGAAACAAAAAGTATCGTTACGACATCAAAAGAAGTTAGTAAAGTTAATTGGAGAGAAACCGTTAGTTAATTGCCTATTGAATAAAGTTAGTACCCAATGCTTATGGGATACAGGTTCTATGGTCAGTGTAATTAATTATCAATTTTTTATAAAACATTTTACAAACAATAAAATTTATTCAGTTGACGAACTTTTGGAACCAAATGAAACTTTGGATTTGAGAGCAGCAAATAATTCGGAAGTCGATATAGAAGGAGTTGCTATTTTGAACTTTAACTTTGAAAATCATAAAGCAAATTTTGATATACCATTTCTAATAACCAAGCAAGAGCTAAAACACCCTATTATCGGTTATAACGTTATAGAAATGGGCAGTAACTGTTAAGTTCCATGATTATTTATACTACGGTGAACCATTTGTTGTATACACAGATAACAATCCCTTAACATACGTGATGAAATCTGCAAAACTCAATGCTACTGGTTTACGTTGGGTAGCTGAATTGTTTGATTATTTGTCTAGACATCCAATGAACATAGACGAACTAATAACAAATTGCACAAGTGAGATAAGTACACCAGTAGTATCTACGTTATTGAAGGACAATAAATGTTCATGTAGTGATAAGATAAATATAGAATGTTTATCCCTTACAACTGATACAAAAATTTCAACTATCGATATCAAACAACTGACTCAATACCAACAAAATGATAATATAGTAAGCCCAGTATATAAATTTGTAAAGACCAAAACGAAACCAAATAAATTATAATGGAAAGCACTAAGTCGTAAATCAAAGCTGTTGATGCAACAATACCGAAAATTATTTATAGAAAATGATATATTATTTAGAAAAACTTCTGACTTCAAACAAATTATATTACCATCAGAATTTCATTCAATAGTTTATGAAGAATTACATGTTAATATGGCACATCTCGGATCCTGAAAAGTCATTGATCTTGCCCGACGTCGATTCTACTGGCCGTACATGGCACTTGATATTCAAATCTTTATCAGAAAACAATGTCGTTGTATCATTGATAAGAAACCAGCTCTAAACGAAAAAGCACCATTAGTTTCAATAATAATAAACGCTACATACCCCTTTGAAATTGTATCAATTGATTATTTACATTTAGACCGCTCGAAGGGAGGTTATGAGTATGTTTTATTTGCGTGTGATCACTTTACTCGTTTTGTACAAGCATATGCAACGAAAAATAAATCTGCTAAATCAGCCGCGACAAAATTATTTAATGAGTTTATTATGCAGTTTGGTTTCCCTACACGGATACACCACGATCGCGGAAAAGAGTTTAATAATAAATTATTCACACAACTACATCATTTAGCAAATATTAAGTCATCCAATACAACACCATATCACCCTATAGGTAACGGTCAAACCGAGAGAATGAACCGCACTATCATTAATATATTGAAATCCTTGCCGAAAAATCAAAAAAACAATTGGAAAGTACACCTACCAAAGTTAACTTTTGCGTATAATAGCAC
>JAYJMI010142869.1:0-10365 GCA_036873855.1 Sarsia tubulosa
GGCCTTTTACCATTTTAAAGATCTGTTGATGCTGCCGGAATAAAGAAAATTGATAATCTTTAATTTAGATTTTTAAATCCGCAAAACTAAGAAGACTATGCTATAAAAATTTCAAATTTTTAGTAGTTGGAATGGAACTGTATGCATCTCAATTTCTCAATTTCTAAAGGATAAAATTTAAAATGGTTGAATAACTTTATATTCTCTTTAGAATCGACTAATAAAAATTTCTGAGGCAGTGCCTCTTTATAGATTAGTTATTTTTATGATAACGATTAAGAGAGTGAGATTTGAATAATTACCTGATGGATGTTTTGAAATTTAAAGGATATAAATTTAAATTGTTTGAAGCTGCTATATTTGTTAATTAGTTTCTTCGTGTTTTTTAAAGATAAAGTTAGTTGAATATATTAGTCACTGTTGTGACGTTTTGTGGTGGTTTTCCGATGTCCATGAAATTAGAACTATTTCCATTTTATTAAAATATTTGCATTTTTATAAGCAATTATTAAAAAATTAAAAAAATTAAAAATAATAAAAATACGATCTTTAACTTAAAACTGGAATGGAAGCTAAAATAATCAGTTTAGGATCCCTTTAATGAACTTTTTAAATATGTTCATAGTACTGCTTTGTGACACAAAGAATTTTTTGAAAAAAGCTAGTTTTCAGTATGTTCCCTCCACTTCTTGTCTCCCTCATTTTTTAATTCTCTCTGTTAACTGTTTGTTAAAAGTATACACATTTTTAGGAACGGCTGGGAACACAGGTATTGGCTTAGCACACATGTGTTTAACCCTTGGTTACAAATGCGTCATATATATACCAGCTGATCAGACACAAGAAAAGATCGACATGTTAAAAGGTATTTTAATACTGCTATATTAAATTTATGCAAAAAAGCACCTTATTAGTTTTTTTGCATTTCAAGATTCGTTCATTAATCACACTTTTACTTGAAATTAGACTGATATCGTTAATTGAATTATTTTGAAATTTCCCGCTGATTGAACTTTCGAACGTCAAAATCGAATGTTTTGTTAAAAAATGTTTATTTTCGAACTATTGTTTTGTTTATGTTTTTCGTTTTGAACCTACACAACAATAATTTACTTTTACGAAGTAAACATGTATAAAAAGAAAAAAAGAAGGCATCAACTAACTGGATGGAAATATAAATAGAAAAGAACATATTTAGTGTGTTTTGATGATAAGTTGGAAAAGTAGAAAGGTTTTAAAATAGATTTTGTATTGTATATCGTGCCTTCAGTCTTTCAGCTTCTTTTTTGGTGTGTTTAACGAGGAATCACATGTCCCTCTAAAACATGTGATTACTAATTTTTATAGTTTTTTTTACACTAAGCTAAATTATAAGAGATGTAAATTAAATGGCACTATTTATGTTGCTCAATCCTATAGTACTTACTTTGAGATTTACTATGTTAGGTTTTTCTTAAAGTTAAACGTAAGTTAGTTATAACTAACTTAAGTATCTTGAGTCCAGCAGTCTAAATATTTTGTTTGTTTAGCCTTAGGAGCTGACGTTCGTGCTGTTCCTCGTGCTCCCTTTGCTAGTCCTTTAAATTTTAACAAGTTAGCAATGGCACATGCTGCAGAAACAGAAAACTCTGTATGGACCGATCAGTTTGATAATCTTGCAAATCGTCGTGCCCATTATGAAACAACTGGTCCAGAAATCTGGGAACAAACAAAGGGAAAAGTGGATTGTATCATATTTAGTACTGGAACAGGAGGTACCTTAACTGGATCGGGTATGTTTTTAAAGGAAAGGAACCCTAATATTAAAGTTTATTTAGCCGACCCTGAGGGCAGCGTCTTGTATAACTATTTTAACAATGGGAAACTCGAAAGAAAAGGTGACCATTCAATTACACAAGGTATTGGGCAAGGACGCATAACAAATAACGTAAATGGCGGTCCTATAGACAGGGCGTTTCATATTACCGACAAAATGGCAGTTGAATGGACATTTAAGCTATTACACGAGGAAGGTTTTTTCGTTGGTTCATCTTCTGGTCTTAATGTAGCAGCAGCTGTAGAAGCGGCGAAAGAATTAGGCCCTGGACACACTATAGTTACTTGTTTGTGCGATAGTGGACAAAGATATTTTGCTAAACTCTTTAGCAGATCATGGTTAGAAAGAAAAGAACTTTTAGAAGCAGTACCTGAAGCTTACCGTTTTTCACTATTTGATTAAAAAAAAAATTATAGTGTTTTTGTTTTAAATTGGGAAATTTTATATTATGAATATTATTACATTTTATATTTACATTTTTAGTAATCCGTTAAAAGTTACGCACAAGATTTTTGATTAATCTCATTACAATACACAAATACTTTAAAAACCTACTCCGTATGACGGGTTAGGTGGGTAACAAATACTTTAAAAACCTACTCCGTATGAGGGGTTAGGTAGGTATACCAGTTTTTCTGAGTTTTTTTCATACGAATACACTCACCAAAAAAACTTTGTAACCAACCCTATTTCGTCTTAAAAATTAATATGATAAAAACTTAATGATGCCGTCTTATTTTTTTCGATCTCGTCATTACAACTCGACATACTAAGATAGAAGGGGTGATAGTTTTGACACATCAATTCAGAAACCCCGGAATAGTTCAGACGGAATAGTTCAGACGGAATAGGTTTAGCTTTTACTCCTTAATTAATTACTTCTAGAGATTTTGCCTAGGGATATAATTGTGTTTTCAATTGCTTGATTGCAATTGTTATTTGGGTTTGATTTCAATTTCATAAAATGTGACATGGGATTATACTTTTAAGTTTTTACTTGAAACACTTCATAAAACAACTTATTCAAAGAACGACACATATCACCATGTATGTTTTTCTTCACATCTTGATGAATTGTTATAATTTCGTGCTGCATTAGGTTGGTGTACACAGTTTAGTGCTGCATTAGGTTGGTGTACACAGTTTAGACAATTATAATATTTTTCATTTCCAATTATTGCTACCTGAAGAGGATAGTTGGTCAAACTTTATGTACATCTAGTTCAGTGCAGTACAGGTAGTCATGGGTTACAGTACCGTAGTCATGGGTTACTTTCTCTAGCTCCTCAACCTTTGCTTAGAAATAAAAATTTATTTTACTTCAATCAGATTTATAAAAAAAAGAAAATTTTTTTACGCATTTATATTTTGTATATAATATAAATCTATCGAATATTTGGTTATTTCATAAACACACAAATAAACACATATTCAATTAAATTAAATGTAGTTGTTTTTATACCAGAAAATCACTTTTAGTAACATGGTAGTTCTTTGATATATATATAAGCGATATAAGCAAGTTCGGTAAAGTGTTGGAGGTATATGCCCTTTATTTTGATAGGTAGACTTTGGGTACGAATTAAGTTTTCTTGTTTTTTCTAAAAGTACACTAGCTGAGAATTTCAAAACCTTTTGTTGACACTTCGTATATTTTGGGCAATTATATCTTTTGGACAACTATTACTCGTTCAAATGTCTTTTATATAGTTTTTTCGAGAGCTTTTTAACGATGTTGATGATTTAAGTTGCAAATTAATGTGATTTTCGATGATTTTTGTTAATTTTTGTTGTTAGATAAGTTAAGTGCTAGAGAAATACTAAAACTCTTATAACTAAAACTACTAGTTGCCAAAAAGATATGAAATCCTCAGCTAGTGTACTTTTCGAAAAAACAATAAAATTCCATTCGTACTCAATATCTACCTTTTCCTTACCTTCTCCCAGAGTAGTATATGAATTTTCTTAAATACTGAGTGTTTCGAATTTCTTGTGGTGTGGTATACTGTTAACACGACAGGCTTTCAATCCAACATCCCGTTTCAATTATTTGGCCCGGTATATTATAACAAATCATCCAATTTACCTACCTACAGTTTATTTCACTTCTCCACCTAGAACAAGAGTGTAGTTAGCGGCACTAGGACTAAATAATTAATACAGTTGTAGTTTGTTGATGTCATAAGTTGACACTATGCATCAGGGGATATATCATTCAAGTCAGTATAGTCCGAGGCACAGCCGGTTAGAGCGCCGTTGATCTGTAACGGAGGTCGTGGGTTCGAACCCCACCTCGGCCAGAATTTCTGCATATCTCTCCATATAGAATATATACTGTATGTATAATTTCGTGAACTGTTACAATTAGTCGAGGACTTGTAAAAAGACTAATTTGTTTAACTAGTTACAGTCGTGGCTGTTCTTTAGTGGATTTTTTAGTTTGGGTATCATACAATAGGTAAGATATATTCATATATATCTTTGTGTGAAGTTTATTTACAATATTCAATTTTCCATATGTTTTTCTCCTCGCTGCAGCACTGCGTTTATTGATTATAACTTTTGTACAACAGCACAAATATTTTCTTGTTGATAAAAAAGAAACCACTGTGTTGGCCTTACATAAGGGATTATAAAAATCTATTGTAAGTTAGTCACGTGACTTTATAAACCTTTTAATCTTTTTTCACTTATACTGATAAATAAATATAATTTTTCTAATAAGTTAGATTAGTATTCTGTAAAGCAAAATTAATTGAATTTCGAAGTTTTAATGTATGAAATGACAATCTTCAACGAGAAAGAGGTTTGTTTAAACGTTTTTGTTTCTTAAATAGTTCACAATAAGGTTCACCAGTAGGTTTACAATTAGGGTGAGAAGGGGGGAGGGGGGGGGGTGGGGAGGGAGGACTTCCATAAATACGTGATACAAGGAACAAGTAAAAAAAAAAATTATTCGAAAAAAGTCAACTAATGTTAACTAAGTTTTCTATTTAGATACACTTCTGAAGAACAGCGAAAGATCTTTTTGATGAGTAAGGGTAGAATCTTTGCACGATATTCAGTGTTACTTAAGTTTACTCTCAAGGGCTACTCAAAATGTCTTGAAATTGTCTTACAAAATTTAAATAGGTGATATTGGTATATAGTTTTTATTTTAAAACCAAAAGCATGTATACTATATAAATGGCAGTTTTGAAATATCTGTTTCGACAAAGATTCCGCCCAGTTGATTTTGGTTAGCTTATTTCTATTCAACTGTTTTATAGAACATTATGTTTTTTCTCGCCATAAAGTCTACGTTTCTCTATCTATAGTTTTGTCTGGGAAGGGAGTTTGAAAGTTATATACGAAAGATTAGATTAAAAAAGTAAAAATATAGTAACAACTTTTCTAAATTACAAAAGATTCGTCTTAAAAGGTTTTTAACAACATAAACTTGTAATAACGATAAGAAAATGCTGTCCTTTATCGCGAAACATTCTCTTCTTTTACCGATTCGCTAAAATTTATCCTCGCAAAGTTTGTAAATGAAGTTCTATTATATCGATTATTTTTAAAACTGGAAACATTCTAGTGTTTTATCTTGTTTTTATTTAGTAACTTAACAATTTTTAAGTAAATTAAAACACATAACAAATCTGATTGAGTATATTTCTTCTAACCTCCCCTAGGATACTTTGTTGATAAAACAAAAACACTCGCTTATTCTCGATAAAAAACTAAAATGGGAACGAGGTTGTTTTTTTCAACAAATGGATTTGTCATAAAATGTTGATACTGTTACAAAATGAAGTCTTTGTATTTCTCTAATAATGTTTTTAAAACTTTACTCTGCTATTGATCGTAATCTCAAAATATTATTGTTAAATTTAGCACAATAAATATAAAATATAAACTTTTCAGCTTGTATCTGTGAAAGGATTAAAAAAATAAAAATATTAGAATTTTTGAAAAGTTGGATTTTAGTTCGGAAAAGCTAGATAGGAATATAGAACCAGGTTAGTAAACGTGGATTAGCCTGAGCCGCAGACGCGAAAACAGGGTTTTCTCAACCTCGATCCCAGGGCCTCTTACCTCTTTTTTAAAAAATATCGAGGTATAAGGCACTGGGAACGAGTTTGGGGTTTTCTATAACGGTTTTCTACGAAAACCGTTTTACGGTGCGAAGAGTTTGTACTCAGGCTAGTGTGGATGCATTCGTATACGCTTTCTAAAAATATATGTTTTATTAGAATAAAAGCATCTGCTTCGCCTTTTATGCTTATAAAAACAGAAAAATCATTTTTCAGTAAATACTGTAACAATAACATTTAAGGCGAACTTTTCAATCGATTGTAAAAAATACGCCTTTCGATAAAAGCATCTGCTTCGAGTAATGGAATAAACATTTTTATTGTTTGCTCATAAATAATCCAAAAGTCCTATACTCATTTATTATGCTTCATATGCATCACGGAGTTTGAAACTTATAAATAAAGATTAATAAAGATTAAGCAATTATATTTAACTTTTTATCAGTTAGTAAACGGTAGCCACAAATCTCCTTGTTAAACGTTATCTTCGAAATGTGGAATAAAAGTTCTATATTAATATCATGCTATACATTGTGCTGTTAATGAACGAAGTGTGTAAAGTTTGATTTGTGGCAAAAGTAAATAAAACCTATAGATAAGAACATTTAGGAGTTTGCAAGAGTATAAAAGAGTATTTGCTTCCATTTTACGCTCATTGTCTTCTTTAGAATCAACTTTACCATAAACCTATTCTTCACAATAAGAGGTCAATCATTTTTACTTATTGGGCGGGTCGTTTGGTGAAGGTGTATGAAATTATCCAAAGTTACTTTATTGGGGTGCAAGATAATTTTATTAACATTTGTTGGGGTACTAAATATTGTAGCGTGTAATTATAAAAATAGTATTACATCTGTTATTGACTCTTTTTAATTGAAAATGAACTTGTCCGTAGTATAAAATGACTCATAACTTTTTTTGAGAACTATAATGATAACGGTTTTGCATTCAACCTCAAATAGGTATATGTTTAGTTTCCATTACTCTTCACTACTTTAAAGCCTTCGTGCTAGTTATGAATATCTATATTCGAAGTAGTAGTTACTCGATTCCATATTCTACCGTATTAGATTCCATAATTAACAGTTACGATTGTTTTTACTCTATGTTTTCCTTACAATCTTACTGCGCAGATGGATATGTAGCTTCATGAAATGACTTATCTGGAAATTTGATGAACATTTATCGGGGTACCAAAGTTTTAGCAGATTTTGTAATGGGGTGCGAAAACCTTCGGTTTTTTACTAATTTGGACAAAAAAAAACCACCCTATCACCCAGAGTTAAAAATGAGTCGTCTTCAAAAGAGGCGGTCTTTAAAATAAAGTCGAATGTCGTAATACACCTCTTTAGCGTCAGGATCCGCCATTTTAAACTTTTTTAATATTGTTTTTTATAAGAAATGAATTACATATTCGGGTTCCTCGTCAAATTTTAAGCTTACATGCAAATTTTTATTAATTTTGGAAAAATGGAAAAAAAGTTATAGCAATATAAAATCTGAGTTTTTTAAACAACTTTTGTATATTGAAGCCTGGGAACTACTCTAGGGGGATAAAAAAAGTTTTTACGGTTAAATCCTATGTAAATTTAGTAAATTGCGATGTCTGTAACTTTTATTCTGATTATCAAAATGTAATGAATTTTTGGGGTTAGGCTTATTTTTTGACAAGGATTTCGAATATCTTATTCGTTTTTTCTGAAATTCAAGTTTGAAAATCCATAATGGTGGATGTATACGCTAAAGAGGTGTATATAAGGGTTCGTTTTACGGTACGGGAGGTTCCCTTCCTTCTTCTAACAGCGTAAGCAGTCTAGTTGTCATCACAAAGTCACATATTGGCTATTTTATTTTATTAAATACTGATGTTGTCAAATATAATGGGTGATAGGCTAAAACTTTATATATGATCTGGAACTTATATCTAATACCTTTCCAATAAAGGATTATTCATAATTTTAGAAGATTTTTCTTAAACTGTTCCATTATGAAAGATAAATTCATAAAACGAAATTTGAGATATCTTTTTATTAATTTTTTTTATTAGATTTAATTACTAAATAAATTGCGTTTTTGTTAGAAAGTCGTACTTTTTCGAAATTTTAACAGTTTAGTTCTGGCAAGTTGAAATTTTAACAGTTTTGTTCTGACAGGTTGAAATATGGTGACTTGTTTCTAGTATGAAGAGATGAGATTCATACTGTTGTGTTTACGTTATCATTTTTCCACATCGTTTAAGTTACAATGAATTGAGGCAGAAAAATTGCATAAATAATTTAGCTGGCTTAACACTACAGCAATATATTTTTTAAATTAACTTTGAACAATATGTTTCTAAACAGCATAATCTGTCATTCCCCTGCCCCCTTTAAAGAAACAAGTCGTGTAAATAGGGCAAATTTGGGCTCAAAATAAACATATTTTACCCTGTATCTCAAGAGCTGTTTATTAGTAACTTAAAAAGTAGCAAAATGTAAGTTTTTCTCATTTACGAATAAGAATTCTGTGTTAAAAACTTTCTTTCTTTTTCCTTCTGCTCATTTTTTCACACGTCCACTTGGTTTTGGTTATATTCACCTACAATAGAAATGAAAAAATTGTCGCTAACAGCAAGTTAGTTTAAATCAAACTGATTTTGATTTTCATTTGAGTTTAATAAATTTGCAGTTTTATTGTTTTTGTTTTAAAATGTGTTTCTTTTGACAAGGCGATAGCGAAGTTGAATTGATATCTTGTGTTTGTTCAACTAAAACTGAGCGAGTATAATTTTTTATACATCAATTTTGATGTGTGTTATGATCGACATAGTAGTTCTTGAAATTAAGTTTATGCAAAAGTACTGCAGGCAGACTTTGTTCTACTTCAAGTAAGAGGGGCGAATAAACTTAAAGTACTAGTCTGGGAGGAGGTAAGAAAAGTTAGACATTGGGTATGAATGGAATTGTATTGTTTTTTCTAAAGGTACACTATCTGAGGATTTCATAACCGTTTGTTGACATTTCATAGCTTTTGGGGAACTATATTAAATTAACAAAAATTACCAAAAATCAACTTCAGTTTCAGCTTAAATCATCAACATCACTATCTGAGGATTTCAAAACTATCAATTTTTTCTTTAGGGAATTTGTGGTAAAAAAATACTAAAACTCCTATAAAAATTGTTAAAAAGTGTCAACAAACAGTTTTGAAATCCTCAGCTAGTGCAACCTCGATCCCAGGGCCTCTTACCTCTTTCAAATGTCCGTTCGTGAAAGAATACGCTCTGGAGACGAGAATGCAGCTAGTGTACTTTTAGAAAAAACAATGAAATCCCATTCATACACAATTGCTACCTTTGAAAATGAAAGGGTATATAACTTCTAGACTATACGAAGAGTGAATAAATTTGACTTTATTAGAAATATATGTTGTATTTAACTGAGCTTTTATAGAAAGGACCTTCCGTTGATAATTAAGTTTAAAAAGATATCGTTTGCTAGGTAATTTCAATATCGATCTAATTTTTGTTGTTATCAACGCTTGATCTGTATTCATTCAGGGCTAGAATGGCTTTTATAACTGAACCTATACTTATAACTTTACATAATAATACCGTCCAAAAACAAACACTGTTCAGAATCTCACTTCGCAAGATGGAAAGCTAAAAGCTGTGCGCTTTCCTCATAGCGAAAATCTACTCAGGGAACGAGGAAGATTATTTGGACATTCAGAAGTTTGTCACAAACTTTATTCTTCGATCTACCTCTGCAACAAGAATGATATGTAAAAATTACATAATATTATTCTTGTGAGGTAATTCGCACAAGATTCTTAACATCAATATTTTGTTAGCTAATATCAAAACATTAAGGAAAAAGTAGTGTCATTAATGACAGATCGTGTTGTTAAATGTTGAGAATTCAAATTTCAAAAGATCTTGAACAGATCTTATTTCAAAGAGCTAAAATGTTTTCATTACAATAAATGCTTAGTTTTTGGAAGGTTTGTAAAATTGTAAAATTTAATTTAAGTATTTTATTAAAAATTTTTAATACAAATCAGTTAATTTTAAAAATGACTTTCGGCACACTCTATTATCTAACCTAGAGTCTCATTAATGCACTTTTATTCATTTTATCATAATTTCGTGCTTTTAGGCAAAGCCCTTTATGAGTTAGGTTTCCCTGTTTTTTACAAAGATGCATTTAAAATATATTCCCATAAGTAAAAGCTGTCGTGGTGATATAAAAGGGGTATATTGGGTTGCGATTACTGGGTAACTGAATAAAGATACTTGAAAGGATATTAAAAAAATAACCAAAAGAAGTTTTTTGTTTAGAATTTTTTTATTATGATCGAGTTTATATGGCATAATATGGAAATAGAAAACTAACGCTCAATTTCTTTATGGCCTAGTGGTAAATATACCACTAGGTCTAATCAGCTGCACACACCTGTAATAAAAAGTAATTATGAAAAATTCATTGTCACGTA
>JAYJMI010143091.1:0-10361 GCA_036873855.1 Sarsia tubulosa
CAGTGAATGACAACTATAAAAAAACAGATACCAGATGACTTCACTCACTTAAAAAAAACAGTTGTTTTAGATACATTAAATTAAGATATAAACCAAGATAGATAACATTGAAGCCTAGTGAATATTTCCTACCAGCTCAACTGACCTTTGTGACAACTCAATTTCCATATACAAGATCAAGAAGTCAAGGATTTAGAAGTTTTTCTATATGTAAGTATTGGGCACAACAGAAAAAAAGAGTGTAACAATCAACCAACTACAGAATCTCTTTTGGACGTTCTTTAAAAGCTAGTATTTACTGAACAAAAATTTTTTATAACTTTTTATAAACGAAATCTTCAAAAACTATTTAACTGATTAACTTTTCTCTTCTTTACCTTTTTCGTCTACATTTTTAAAAAAGCTATAAACATTTTTTTAAAAGTTGAGTTCAGTTGCGTTACCGCAAATTCGAAGCACTAAAATACTGAAGCACTAAAATATCCGCGTTCCGGTTCGGAAATATTAACAAGGTTTCCATTCAATAAACGGTCCGACAGCGGACACTACCTTAATGCATAAAAGTTACCTTTGAAACAGTATTCACAGAAGTTACATTTGGTGTTACATTACTAATAGCAGGACATTTATCCGTATTTTCAGATATGAAATAATTTGGTTTATCTGTATTAGTGCATTCAGATTGAAATGTACACCTATAAAAAAAATATATAAAGGTGTGAATTAGCAGTATTATAAACTGTATAAAAATCGTAATGACTTGCATCTTGTTGCTGTGTTGTCTTAAAAGCTAAAACAACGATACAAAACAGCAAAATATTACATACAAAAAATTTAAAAAATTTAGCTACTTTAAAGTCTGCTGAACAAGTCTTGTCAGTAGATTTTATTATCAGAAGTTATTTTATCAATATCATTTTATTTATTTTTTCTTATTTCTTTACAAAATTAAAATTTATTTGAGATTATTCAATATAATAAAATAATGGTTATATATTACTTGTTTGACAAAGTACACCAGCCACAATACGGTCCACTTAAACAATCAAAACATGATTTACGATTCGAACAATCATCTATATTTGATCTGACCACCTAAGAATAAATTAATCTATTCAAAACAAAACACTACAGTACAGTACAGTACTGTATGAAATTCCAAAATATCAGGTTTTCTTATAATTTTTTTTTTAAAATAAGAAAAACTTGAGATAAGAGAATAACGCAATGTATTATTTTTAAGGAGACAAGAATTGCCCTTTTTAAAGTAAGTGAGAAAACAGTGGTCTGAAATCTGACATTGTCTGAATAACACAGTTCACAGTTAACCCTTAAAGTCCCGAGACCAGAATATTCCGCGATACAAATGTGCCTTTTCAATCCAAAGCCTTTTTAATATTTTTGTTTGTCTGATTGCAATATTTTTGTTTGTTAGATTTTAAATTGTATTTATGGTAGCGAAATAAACTTACTTATTATTGGTCAATCAAAAGCCCTGGACAGCTCTATTTTGATTGCAACTGGTAAATTAATCTTTATAGTCTTAGTCAAAATTAGTCAGTACCGTAATTATCGAAAAATAAATGCAAAATAAACATTTTAAATTTCAGAAAAAAAATATCAGCAAGAAAGGTTGTACATTGTATTCTTCGAGCTTTTAAAAACTTGGAATGAAGTTGCTTAGAAGATTTTGATTAACAAAATGAAAATTACGAAACATTAGAAGATGATTAAAAATATGTTTTTGATGGAAATAGTGAGAAATAAAACGTCATTCATAGCAATTAACAACAAACTGCCAGAGTTAAACAGTTGCGAATCATTAAATAACTGAGACAGAGCGAAAAGCTGCTTCAAATAGATTCAATGGATAAAAAATGGAAATATAAAGGAAGAATAATGTCAGGCCTTAACCAATATAGGTTTTTAAGGTTAAACTGTATGCTTGGAACAATATTATTTTACATTTTTTACATTATTTTATTTTTTCATATTTTTAATTTTTTACATTTTCAAAAAGCAGCTAAATACAGTAGATACAGCTTACTACAATGGAAAAAATGGCAAGGACTGTAAGGGTTAACAGATTTCTCTTTTGCACCGAAGGAGCATAATTAAAAAACAATACTCAACTTATATAAAACCATCATTTTTTAAAAAACTTACGTTATTAGCAGAGATCATAAATAGGTATTTTTGTGATGGATCAATAACTATTTGATAAAAAACTTCATTGAAGCCAAAATCTTTTACATCAAATTGATGTAAGGACAAACTCTTTTCGCCTTTCGGTGTCACTGAAAACTAAAAATAATTAAAACAAGGAATCGATTACTAAATATTGACCCCCAGAAAAAGAAGTCTAAAGGGAACATAATATGACAAGTTATGCTCATATTAAAGAGCTTCATTTTATTTCTACAAATCAGTATTTAAAGTTTTCATTTTCGACCATTTTGATTTTTCCAAATAGAAACTCAAAGTGACATTCATCTCATGGTACCAGGGAAAACCATCCTTGATGACATCACAAATGTGTATAAAAATGATGTGTAGTTCATAATTTTAGAAGCTTTTTAAAAAGGGCCAAACTTATCAGAACTATAACAAATGTAAATCTATAGCTTATGCTTCAACTCTAACTTTGTACAAAAAATTTAAAAAATCTGATGAATGGATCTGGATCAGTTACACAGAAACAAGAATTTTCAGAATTATTACACCTAAGTCAATTTATACCTTAAACTTTATCTCTAACTTTGTACAAAAATAAAAAAATCTAATGAACAGATCTTGACAAATTATTGAAAAACGATCAAATTCGATGACCCTTTAACTTCATGCAAAAATCAGAGAAAACAGATTAACATTTCGAGCTGGGTTACATAATAAATGTTGACCTTTTGACCAGTTACGTGCAAACAAGAACTTTCAGAATCATGGCACTTGTGTTGGGCTTATACCCAAGCCTTTCTCTAACTTTGTACAAAAAATCAAAAAAATCTGGTGAACGGATCTATATACCAACTTTGGGCCAAATTTGACCTTATAATACCTATTAATAACACTTATGTCAGTTTGCACCTTATACTTTTATCTAACTTAGTGCAAAAACGCAGGAGTCAAAACAGACCACAGTATTTTGTCTGGTCATCATGCTTTTACTTCTAAAACCACTATCAAAATGATCAGTTATGAAACGGATCTTAAGATATTTATTTACAGACATAAAGGCTGAATTATTCCTTTCAGCAAAGCCTGGAGTCCAAAAATCTAATTAACAGATCTTGAGATACAGGTCAAAATGTCTATTTTTGGCCCAAATTTGCCCTATTTGCCCTAGGCTTGTGAGGTTGATGAAAAGATTCTTCTAACAGCTTATAACATGCAAAATCTGGATTAGAATCAAAATATTTGTATTTAAAGAACTTTAAATCAATCATCAGTAAAAAGAAGAAGATTTTCAAGCAAGAACAAAAAAGAAAGGGTTACATTTTCATATGGGTTGTATATTCATTATTTAAGCAATTTTATAATAAAACATGCCCTTTGAGATGGTGTCCAACTATTATCATTGGATAATAATAATAAAAAATATACAATGTCCATTAAAATAACAAAGAAAAGTTAATGCAAACTTTTATGTTATGAAATGTTGGTACTGGAACGCACTGAACCCACCAGTGTGACTCATATCACATGTCTGGCGGTTAGTACTAGCTACTCTCGCCGCAGTGACCTGGGTTCGGTTCTCATACATGTCGCTGAAGATTTCCAATAAGAATAAAACGCACACAGCGTTAGGGGGATGGAGTAACTAGTGAACACCTTTAACATCAAAAATTTTATATCATATAACAAAAAGAAAATTCAAAATCATACCCCTTGTAAGGTGGATTTTTCTGATGATAGATATAATGCTAAACCACGTTCATGAACCATCGTTTGTACTGTGCCACCAGGTAGGGTTCCATCTTTAACTAGCAGCAGTTCACCTAACAATGATGTATTTGGTGCTAACCGAACATTAAACCGTTCAAATCGTTCCGCCTGTAAAAAATTATTTTGATTACTAAACTACTTTTCTTGTCTCAATAGATAACAGTAAACAAACAACAATGACTACCAACAATTTCATCAAATAAATTCAGGCATATTCATAAACCATTCTTATTTTGTCTCTAAAATGATAAAAATTGAAATATATTTTTATAACTTTACTGTATATATTAGGATTTACTGTTATAAACTTGATTTCATAACAAGGGATGATAAAAATTGACCTTTTGACCCTGTTTTCATAGAAACAAAAAAAAAAATTCTAAAAAATCAGGCTCCTTCACTTTTTATCATTCATGACCATTTAGCTTAGCTGATAACGATTCCGAAGATTCCAAATTTTGTGGACTCCCTGTATTTAAATTTTTTTTAAAAACTAATAAAGAAAATGTCAATATAAGAATTACCAAATTTGACCTTTTGACCCTGTTTTCATGGAAACAAAAAAAAAAAATCTAAAAAATCAGGCTCCTTCACTTTTTATCATTCATGACCTTTTAGCTTCATGCAAAACATCAGAGAAAACTGATAACGATTCCGAAGATTCCAAATTTTGACCTTTTGACCCCAGTTACGTGCAAACAATAATTTTCTGAATCACGACACTTATATCAATTTATACCTTATACTTGTCTCTAACTTTGTACAAAAAAATCAAAAAATCGGAAGAACGGGTCTTGAGATGAATTTAAATTTGGACCAATTATGGCCCAAATTTGACTTTTTAACCCTGCTTCCATGGAAACAGGGATTTTCCTAAAAATTCTGGCAAAGCAACTTTTCTAAATTTATGACCCTTTAACTTCATACAAAAAATCAGAGAAAACTGATGAACGGTTCCAGAGATAGCTGAGTTACGTAGTAAATTTTGACCCTTTGACCCCAGTTACGCACAAATTTTTTTTTCAGAATCATGACATTTACGTCAATTTATACCTTGTACTTGTCTCTAACTATGTACAAAAGTTAAGAAAATCTGGGCAAAATGTCTATTTGCTCCAATATTAGGAAAACAAGAATTTTTGAGAAAAATTGGGCTCGTCAGTTTTCAGCCATTATGAATGCCTAACATCATGCAAAAATCAGTCAAAATCAGTCAAAATCAAAAGAGTAAATTTCGAAAAAAATTGATAAATGTCTTTTTTGGTCCCAAAATTGACCCTTTTACCTCAATTTTAGGAAAATAAGAATTTTCGAGAAAAATCCAGCTCCGTCAGTTTTTAGCAATCATGGATGCCTAACATCATGCAAAAAATCAGAAAAAAATAAAGAGCTTATTTTGAGAAAAGGTGATAAATTTTTGGTCCCAAAATTGACCCTTTTAATCCGATTTTGAGAAAATAAGAATTTTTAGAAAAAATCTGGCTACGTCAGTTTCCAGCCATTATGAACGTCTAACATCATGCAAAAAAAGAGAAAAAAATAATGAGCAAATTTAAAAAAAAGTTGATAAATGTCTTTTTTGGTCCCAAAATTGACCCTCTTACCTCTATATTGGGAAAATAAGAATTTTCGAGAAAAATCCAGCTCCATCAGTTTTTAGCAATTATGGATGCCTAACATCATGCATTGGTAACAAACGAACGAACGAACGAGCCTGAATTTATAGGACTCTGTTCGGCAAAGCCAGGAGTCCAAAAATAGAGGTGCCTTAATTGGATATTGAATACCCAAAAGAACAGTTTAAAAGCTTAAAAAGTGTTAACTTTCTACTATTAGCTGTCTAAGAAAAATATGGGTAAAAATTAAAAACAAAAAGAAGACTAGAATCAAAAAACTAAAGAGATAATTTCTGAATATTATTAGGATAAAACTAGAATAAAACTACTCACAGTACATTTCAATGTTGCACGATCTAACCATGCAGCCACAGGAATATCATTTGCTTTAGCACAACTAGTTAGCTGTTTACCAAACTGCTTGCTAATGGAACTTAAAAAATAGGAACAAACAGCATATTTACCAGGGTTTCCAGTGCTACTAAACAAGCCAAATAAAATATGGTCGGTCCCATTATTACTACCAAATGTAGCTGCTAATTTCGTATTTAATTTCGCTAATGAAGTTGAATGCAGTATGTTGTACATGTTATCACTGCTTCTACATGCTAATGGTTGTTCTATGTATCCCCCAAATAATTTTGTAGAAAAAGAGAATTGCATAATTTTAGATTGGTATTCTAAAGTTTCTGGATTTTCATGTATACTTGTTACGAAAACATTGTTACCAACAGTGTAAATTGATTTAAAAGCTATATTGTATTTTGCTTTTGATATCCCTTGCAAATCATCTATTAAGATTTTATTACTTGGTTTAATAAAGGTACCTGTTCCAGATACCAGATAAGGCTCTAAAAGTTCATCTTCGTCAAGATGACGAGCTGCAATTGAGTAAACTCTATTTTTAATACCAGTGTTTACATTTTTGATTGATTTTACAGCAAATAATGGGTTACTGTTTTCTAAATTACTTATTGTTGCAACTGTGCTAACACCGTCTTCATTAGCCGATATATAACGCAGCGTTTCGCTGCTGTAGAAATCAGTTAAAGTATCTAATGAGTAAAACTTGCATTCCCCTTGGTTAAGGTTACTACATGCCAGTAATGATGGCTTAGGTTGTTCAGTTAATAATAAAACGTTGTTTATACTGTCAGTGTTTTTGACTCTATCTTTATATCCTGCAGGACAATTAATACCTCCAGCTTTAGTGTTTATACAATATGGGCTGTACAATGACGGGCCAGTTTGCACTTTTGCTAAGTCAACTAGATCATAAGAAAGTCTTTGTAGAAAATTTGTTCCACCGATATAAATACTATTATTATTTACAACTATGCTTTGCAGGTTAAAGTCAAACTTTTTAATTTTGGTAAAACATTTATCTATGGACATACATACTAAAAACAATAATACCAATAAATTGCATCTAATGAATGTTAGGAATATCATAATTGATTTATTTACATTTCAGTTTGACGTTGAATACATTTCTTCTTTTGAATGGAGCATCTAGATCTAATATTTTTTCCTAATAACTATTCCTACTAGAAAAAAGATAAAAACATGAAAATTAACATTGAAATAGAAACAATGAATTTCTTGTTCTGATATTTTAAACCTTCTGGAGGTTTCTACACATTTTAATTTATAATGAATGTACATTATTTCCTAAAATGTTCTACACAAAACTTTAAACCCACACAAAGAAATAATGTGAAATAAAATGTAAAATTAAGTGATGAAATGATAATTAATAACCCCAATCACTTTAATTAAGCTAAAATTGAAATAGATGAAGAGTTGAAACTAATATATTATAAGAAGTTTAGTACATTGTAAGAAACAAGGTTTAAGTTTCTTACAACTAATTGAAATTCTACTAGCGCAAAACCAAAAGATAAAAAAAAATAGAATTAAAGTTCAGTTCAAGTGAATTTAACATTTAAAACAGAATTAAGTTTTAAGAATAAAAAATCTTAAAGTTTTTTTTAAAACTAGCTTCATGGTAGAAAAGTGAAAAAGAAAAGAAAAAAATATTAAAAATATTGGATAACTTCTAAAATTGTAAATAAAACAACCCCTTTGAAAACATCTTCATAATTTATTTAAAAATTAAGTGTTCAACTTATTCCTTTGCTCCCTTGTTCAATGACAAAAAATATTTTTAAAAAAAACCTCTAAATCATAATACAAAGAAGAAAATATAAAGAAGTTGCCTTGAAATGACCAAGAGAAATACATAAAAGTTCAGTACACAATAAAACATTTTTTAAAATTTTGGTAGGGATTGTAATTAGCCAGAATCTGTTTTTAAATAGTTATTAGCTTATAAGCTTTAAACTGTTTTTCTTTCAAATTAAACATAAAATAATTTTATTGCAAGCTAAATACTAATTTCCCCTTATTCCAAACTAAGTTTTTCAGCTATAATGTAGTAGAATTATTATAGTAACAAAATGAATGATAGTTAGGTTAATCGTTGCTTCTATAAATAACACAAAGAAGGATTATTTAAACCAGCAGTCTCTTTATACAGGGTTATGTTTAATGGAAAAACTCAAAAATAATAATCCAGTCCAGTCCTTTTCAATTTTTTACAGAACTATGACATCATAGTATGCAAGCCAATCAACAAAAATTGAATAATTCAAAAAGTACAGAAGTTAGTATGTTAGTTCCTGGCTCTTTTCTAAAAAAAATACAAGAGTCTGGATTTAGTGAAACATAATATATTTTTTGACATACCAATTTTTTTTATTATCATTAATCCCTTTAAGTTGAGTTTTTAACATCAAATAATGAATGTTTTAGCTAATTTATCATAGAATTTAAGCGTACTAAGATATCTAGCTAAGATAGATAGTATTAGTAAGATAGTTTTTACCATTACCATTACCATATAGGTAGAATATTATTATATTATATCTTAACAATATATATCTTCATCCCTTACAAAGGAAAGTGAAACATAAAAAATCCTACAAAAGACAATGTTTATCTTAATATCTTAACAACTTCCTATAATAATGTTTTGATGTTTAATCAGGGTTACTACACTATCTTAAAATTTATTGTCTGTTGAAAATCAATCAATCCATCATTATAATATAAAACTACCATCTCCTTCTCCAATGTTTACAATATATTATTATTAGAAGATAAATCTATGTTGAACAAACTGAAGTGATAGGAAATGTTAAATAATAGCTAGCATAACAGTTATCCAGTGTAATACTTTTATATTATAGTATTAATGTATGAAATAATACAATCCTTGATTAATAAAAAAAAATATATTATCATGTATCTTTATGTAATTCTATATGATGATTAGAAAATGAGTTGACTTTTATGTTAGGTAATAATTTAACTAGAACACATTTTACTGTTTTTCCGGAACATAAAAATATGTTTTGTACAATGTTTTGTAGCAACTGAAAATGACTATAGAATATTTTATATGTAATTTAAAAAGACATTTTGGAATTAGAAATCATTAAAGATTATAAGATACTTATTGTACTTTAATGTTTTTTAAAAAAAATCTTTTTTAAGTTTTAAAACTTTCTCATGAGCTGTAAATTTGAGGATTTGACAAATTTAAAAAAAAATCTTTATAAAAGGGACTTTTGTCATAAAAAAAATTATTCATTTTTTTAATTCTTTAATAATTTTTTTTGCATATATATTAATATCAATCTTGTAAAAAGAAACTAATCTAAAAAATTGAATATTCATTTTCAACATTTTTTTAATGATAAGCCAATAAATATAACTTATGCAATGGTCTTCCTTTACAAAAGTGAAAACTAAAAAAAACTAAATATTCTAGGATTTTGAAATGAACATACTGTATCTACTTAACTTTATAATTTTAAAATAATTTACACACCTCCATAAGTCATAAATACGCTTTTTGCTCAAATTCTTCAACAACTAGAAACTGAACTGATACTAAAAATTGGATAAAGATATTTTTAAAAAAATATTAAAAATTACATCTCTTGTACACTTTTTATATGATGTTTCTTCTCTCTATTTGCAATGGTAATTTTCTATATTCTTATCAATGAAGAAAACAGAATAACAAAATGCAAAGCATGTAAAATGTTAACAGCAACTTTGTAAAATATAGACTCTCAATAAACAAACTGGACATTTGCTTTTATGTTGAGATAAGAATGTTATTTTCTTCAAAAGATATTTAAATTAATAGAATTCATTTGTTAAAAAATAATATAACAAAGAAAAGTTTAAAAAAAGCTTTAAATAATAATAGAAACAGAAGGACAAACAAAAAACCTTCTATTACTATATATAAAAAATGTTAAAACAATCTTGAAGGGAAGATAATAATTTAGATTTCAAAGATAGATTATGTCAGATTGGAAGAACTTACTTCTCACAGACAAAATACAAGGCTCCAACAAAAATTTCAAGGTGTGCTGAAAAAACCTTCCAATTGTTAGTAATTCTCAAGATACTAGTCTGGCCCATGAAAAAATATTAAGAGTTATGAAAAATGCTTTTTTTAAGAACTACTAGTTATAAATGAAATAAAAATATTTATACCAATATTTAATCTAAAAGTTCAAAATCCAAAGAAACCAAGTACAAATCCCAATTCAAAAGATGAAGCTGTAGTTTGCAGAAAAAAAATTGATAAGAAAAACAACTAAATCAACAACGCAGTTCATTGGTGTATTGAACATAATGCTCTTGGTCATGCTGCTCTGAAAACAGACACAAAGATACAAAGACCTGTGTGCTACTAACAGATGGACATCACAATCCAACTTC
>JAYJMI010143202.1:0-10359 GCA_036873855.1 Sarsia tubulosa
CAAGAAGCAATTGAGCTTTTGTACAAAGTTTGGAATTACTTTGCTTATGATCTGCTAAATACCAGGAGGTGAAATTTGCCAGTTTGGTTTACTTCTAACAACTCTTTTAGGATACTAAATTTCAATATAGGTTTCACAAAAATGATCTTGCTTGAAGTTGTACCTTTAATAATTTGAGAAAATCAGGACCAAATCTTAAATAAAATTTCCTGCTTTAAAATAAATAAATTCATATTTGTAGCTATTTAAGAACATGCATAAATTGTGAAATGTAAAAACGTTACTCACCGATTTGACTGTAAAATGTAAACATAAGACATAGTGATTGAATGAATCGATTCATAGTTGTTATTAAATGTCACTACCAACTTTTTTTTTACTTCTCTTGTTCGCCAATCTTTAAAAAAACATCACATTTGGTAAAAACAATAATACATGCTTTTAATTGAACCAGCATTTACAGTAATTTCAACAATCTTTGTATTCCAGTTTTCTCTGACAGTAATTTGATTTTATTTCTAATTATAATTTTTTCTTTAAAAAAATAAAAAAACATCAAACATATTATCATTAATACTCGTAATTACTAAATTTTTCTATGTAAATTACCGAATGCACTTCAATGAACTTTTTTAACATTTACGTACAAAGGAAATATTTTTAATACATTTTTATCAGTCAGCTAAATAGGAAGGCTTTTATAATATTTCTTTCATTTTATAATACGTTATAGAATAAAACACAAGTTAAGAATTTTTAAAACATTTTCTAATATATTTTCTAAAAAAAAATTTTTTTATAAAAAAAATCAAGATATAAAAGTTTGATAGTAAAACTTTGAATATTTGTATAAATATCTACTCAGTTCCAAGCATCCGTTTATAATCTTTAAGAGTACACTTTGATTATTGTTGTCTTTAATAAGAAAGTTTTGTTTAATTTTCAAATTAAAAAAAGGAATGAATTGAAACTAAAGAAAAATTTAAGTAGAAGGAACGTGTCAGTCATAGTGGTTTTTGAGGGTCACGATCTGTAAATCAGCATCTGAGTGTGGCGAGCCTTTCCGCACTAAAATCAGTTTTAAAACGAGGCTGCGTCGAAAATGAGGTTGCGTCGTCTCAATATGTAAACATTTTGCTGCCGTTAAGCAATCTCGTTCCAGGTTTATTTTTAAAATCAAACCTTAGCATAACAATAACCAGGAGGAGGTATTGGCATTCCTGTCAGAAGCAAATACGTCAAACATTACTTTTCGACTGAACGTTTCATATAGCATCGAAAAAAGAAAACGAAATTTAGAATAATATCTGAAAAATGAAAAAATTTTAATCAAAATTTCAAAACCTGTTTATAGATTAAAACTATATGCGTCATTCCGTCATAACAAATAACCTAATTTCTTTAAAAATACTTATTTGAGATAAAAAAAAAGTAGGGACTGGTACCTAACTATATTATCATGAATCGTTTTACCTAAGCGATTTTTTTAAAACCTAGTACCTAGTACATAGTAGAAAGTTTTTGTGGAATTGAGTGGGAAGTGAATCAAGCTGGTAAATATCATCTCCTGGAATTAAGCAGATCCAACTAAAAATCCTAATTTCCATTTGCTTCCTTTTTTCCTATTGTTTAGCAAATTCGAAATACAAATATTTCAAAAAACACATGAAACCTTTTCGCAGGACACTCATGAAGGCTTTTATTTCAAAATATTCCAGTAAAGATTATTTTTACCTTAAAACCTCTTGAAGTTGTATCTTTATGTATAAGTTTTTATTCAATGTTTTTTATAAAATGGCACTTATCACTACAATCTTATCCAAAAAAACCTCAAACCTCAAAGATTAGCTCGATACATGATGCATAAATTCATTGCTTTTTTTGTTTGACAATATTAAAACCAACTTCTTCCCTTGGATCATATTTTAAAAACTATTCTCTCATGTAAATACTTCTCATAAAAAAATGATTTCAAATTGGTTTGTAAACTTATTATTGTATTTTAACCTTCTCCTCGTGGTCTGTTTGAAGTTTTCTTTGTCAACTGTCAGTATACAATATCAAAAAGCATAATGTAATCAACTTTAACTTAAAATTACTGGTTAATTAAGAATAACGAGATAAAGTCTATTACTTATACTTTATCATACACGAATTTCTTTTTTTAACTTTTTACAATTACAAATGAGAGAATCATTTCTTGTATTAATGTCATGATTTTGCAAAAAAATAGTACTAGTATATAGTACTTGCGGTGAGTTTCGTTAGCTTTCCATGAGCTTTAATGAGCAATCCCAAGAAAAAGTTTTTTAATTGCGGAACTCCGAAACGGAAAGAATGATTCACATTGACACGCTTCTTGTAATGATACGGTAGCCTTTTGATGTTCATTTCGTTCGAGTGAAGTGGGAAAAAAGGTGCCAGAAATTTTATAATTTTCTTGCTACAATCAAGACAATAATAAAAAAAGAAAAACTAGCAATTTTACCAAAATTCACACTTTCAAAATGAAGTTTAATAAGCTTTTTTCATCATTTTTCCACCTTTAAACGAAAAAGTTTTGCAGAAAAGACTGGGCACTAGGTTGTGAAACTAAAGTTACAAAAGAAAATGTGCGAAATGCACCAGCAACAGTACTTCTAATACAAAAGGTACTGAGGTTCCTAGAATAATTTTTACAAGAGAGCAAGGCGTTTATTAAATACTGAGCTCTCTTCTCATATCGAACATTTAAAAGCAATTGATTTAAGCGAGGTTTGCCGAGACAAAAAATGATTTATTTCAAGACGCCTATCTTCTTTTATCCATATACTAAGGCGAAAGTTTTTGTTTTTTACGATTTTGTAAAAAAAGTGAATTACTGTAGATTGAAAGAACTGAGTAAAATTTATTGTATAACTATATTAACACTCTATTAAAGAGAAATTTAACACTCCTCCTTTTTTTCGCGTATTCTTCCTTTATTTAGCTATAGTCATGGAAACCGAGGCTAAAGTTCTTTTTTTAGTCATAGAAATCCAGGCTAAAGTTCTTTAATTAGTCATAGAAACAGAGGCTAAAGTTATTTTCCAGCTTCGTTTAAATGAAAATGTAAAATAATTCAAGTATGATTATAACGCACAGATAACTTGCAGATAAAATTCCGTAGTTTAGATAGCCTTATGACGTCATTCTAACGCTTCGCACTGATATAAAATTTATTCCTCACCACAATTTTATCAAAAGTTTCTTAAGTTATTATTCTAACTTTGATGTCTGAAAAACATTTCAGTTCGTTTATACTTTAAGAATACATTTTTTGTAAGCAAGCAAGAATGAATGATAAATGTTACCAGTATACAGCTCTATGAATCTGTCTGCCTCCCTTGCTCATGTCGAAGTTGACTAATTTTGAATTCTTTACTTTACTTCATAATTACGGAATTTTTAATTTCTTTGTTTTAAAAAATATCTTGATATTAGTCAAAACAAAGTTATTGTTTTGACATTTCTTCATTCATTTGTTAGCTTTCGTTGTTTCTAATATTTTAGAAAAATAAAACAAAAAAGAAGGAAGAAAATATTACAAATAAACAAAACAAAAAAAACAATTATAAGAAATAATTAAAAACAAAAGGAAAAGCAATTACCTTTATTATCTTAAATGTTTCGCAAAATTAAAATATTAACGTGTGAAAGAAAACAAAGTGGAGAAAATATAGAAGAGAAAGTATATCCTCAAGGGATACATATTTGTCTGGAATAAATCGAAAAGGAAAATTCATTGATCCTGTCTTTTCCTTTTCGAATGCCAAAGGATACCTAAAACAAGCCGAAGCTTATTTTCTTTCCGTAGATTATGTTTTCCATCCGCATCACCACCACGCCTAAAATATGTATAGACGTATTTTCTATGGAGTGTTTTAGGTAAAACATAGTCATACAATCCCATCGATTTATGACTATGGGCAAAAGTAGTTCTTTGGCAAAAATGACTTAACTGAAAAACTTTACAGCAGATTTACTTTAAAGTTTGTTTTTTTTAAAAAAGTGCTTTATCCAGACCTCCTAAGACCTTGTACCTATTTAGTTAAAGGTCTTCAGTTCGTTAGTCATCAAAGTAGAAAGAATATCTTTATCAAAATACTGAAAAAATCGGACGTATTATAAAAGCTGATTTTTATAGTATTGCTCTTTTCAAATTGTCCTTTAACTCATATATTTTGACCCAAAAACTAATATTGAAAATTTATGAAATGAACGGTTTCCACTTCAATAGCGTCCTGTGCAAATTTGAGCCAATTTCTATGCGTAGTTTTTGAGATATTTGGATTTCCAATCCGCTAAACAAAAGAAAACAAGAAGGAATTGAGCTTTTTTACAAAGTTTGGAGTTATTTTTCTTTTAGTTGACTGAATTAAATGAGGTGATATCTTAAATATATTTTTAATAGATTGACCAAAAAAAATCGTGAAAAAACAACAGCAACATATATTGAAGCTGCTTTAGACTATTCCATAGGAACTCTCTCTCGAAAAAAACGAACAACGGCAAGTTCTCGGACTGTATTATATTTGGTTTCACCAATAAAAAAGCTTCTAGTCTTATAAGCTGGAAGCTTTTATTATCATGGACGTTGTTTTGAAAAACACGCTGGTTGTTTTCATTAAGTTCGGTTGCATTATCATTCTTCTTCACCTGGTTTCATCTGAATTGTTTAGGAAATGGTTTATGGTTTGACTGCGTAGGAATTTGAAATATTTGTAACTGGTCTTTTAATTTATGATCCTTTGTCAATCGCCACTTTAATTTCTTGGCTAAGTTTTACAAACAAAACGCAATTCTTTCGAGAAGATGCAAACGAAAATGTAAGTTTAAGGTTTGAAAACTCAAGTTTGTAAATACTCACCTAAATGCTTTTTGAGTAACTTCCTTTTTCTCATAACAAATTCATCAATGTAAATACTAACATTGTAAAATCAATCTTCTAAATATGTAAATTTTGCATAAAAATAGTTGTATATAAAACTCGTGCTGCGAAGAGCTCTGTTGATATATTTCATGCTAGTTGGCTCATTCAAGTCAATTGGATTCATGTCTATTTTTGTTAAATTATGTTTCCTAAATTTGTCCTTGAGAATATTAATTGGGTTTTAGTGAAAGCAGATAATATTTAATAAAACATATCTCGAAATATATCATTTTATAGACTTAATTCGCTCTTCTTTTTTTTTATATTTGATTTTTTCCTGGGAAGAACTCTAGCGAAAAAGAAAAAGGAAAAAAAGAAAAATATGCGAAAATAAAAAGCGGAAGTAGGGACTCTCTAATTTTATTTAATTCGTTTAAACATAGTTTAAAGCGGGATATAAAGAGAAGTTGTTGAAGATATACATGCCAAGTGCATAAGTGCGTCAAAGTAATATTGGTCAAATAGTTGACTCCTACTGAAACTTTCAGAAATGAAAGTCTGCCATTTCCTGAGTATCCTGTAAAAAATCCTGTACAATATCCTGTGGATTTCGATGCTGTGGGAACACATTGTGGTTAAAATAAAAGTTGAAATAACAACAAGTTATAATGATAACTTCAGTTAGTTTGTTTACTCGGAAAGAAAGTTAATAGAGTTATTTTTGTTCAATTCCTCTTTCAGCATTCGCTGATTGTTTTAAAAAATAAAAATCCTATATGCAAAGGTAATGGCAAATGCATCAATTATTTAGGTTTACAAAATTTGAGGTTAAAACCTTGAATCTTATCTATCTTCTTACTACTGTTTTTACTTTTTGTTTTGATAATTAATTATTATTTCCGAAAAAAAAATTGGAAAGTCTTCTCTGGGTATCAGCCAAAACTAATTCTTGGTTCAGTAACATAAAAATTATGAACCTACAAAATTTGACCAGTTTTTTATGAAGATTGGAAACGAAAGGTTACTCGCCGTTGCAAGTTTGATACAATTTTTAGTTAATTGAACATCTTGGCCAATTAACATATATAATTTCTATCCCGGTGCTAACAGGGTTGAGGTTTTAAATTGGCTTCAGTAGAAATAATTTATTATGGTCAAACTAATCAGGGTCTATAACATTTTAGACAAATAGGTCATTTAAGCGAAAATAGCCTTTTCAGAAGGATTTTTATTAACTAATTTCAAAAGTTTTTCTCCTCTAATTGAAAAATCGAAAGTTCCCAGGTGGCTCCTGTTCAACGTGGTTACGGCTTTTTCACTTGATTACTAGATTCCTAAGGTACTCGTCCGAGCCAATCATTTTTACTTTTAACAATCATCAAATCGTTATCGTTATTAAACGCTTGTGGTAAAATTGAAAAAGTGTAAAAATAAGAAAAAGTCTACGCATTTTAAGACCTTGATTGTACCTGAATTAGCCCCTTTAAGCCAGCTTCACATACAAGTAAATTTTTACTTACTAAAAATTTCATTCAATTTTTTGTAAAGTAAAAATTTAATCACATAGATATTACGTTGTATTAAAAATTGATTGAAATTTTACTTAAGACATTAAGTGATAATTTACTTGTACGTGCTTTAACAAGCTGTAACATCATTCCAACTAAGGGAATTTTTTTTGGTTCCAAATCATGATTTGGTAAGCGGTGGTTTTAGCCTTAACGTTAAATTTACTTCAAATAAGGGTTCTTATTATATTTAGAAACCATTTGTCGATATTTAACCCTACTATCTTACCTAATCAATGAATATTTTTTCTTAAAAATAAACAGTCAATTCTGGATATCAGCAGTCAAATTCAAAAATGATCATAACTTTTTCACGTAAGCATACAATTACTAAAGAAAAAAGGTTTAACAGAATTTTAAAGGGACTTACTCAGGTGTTTTGGCCAAATTAGTAACATTCTGTGAAAATTTAAGCCAATTTCTATGTGTAGTTTTTGAGATCATGAAATCAAGAAGCAAGTGAGCTTTTTTGCAAAGTTTGGAAGTCTTTCACCTCTGATCGGCTGAATCTCATGAGCAAATATTTACCAGATTGACTGGTCTCACACTGCTCTTCGCAATACATTAAATTCAATATAGGTTTCACAAAACAGTTTCACCTGAGTAAGTCCCTTTAAATTGATAACAGTTTATCTCTCATAAATACACCAATTCAACATGTTAGCAACTTAATTATATCTGGAATAGTTTAGGGTACAGGTTCTTAATATTTCTATTTATAGTATCATGTTGCATTGGTGGTTTGAAATCAAATCCGAAAGTTCAAGGAGTTAAAGGAAAAAATCCTCCTAAAAAATGACAGGTAATAGTGAAGTGAAAATAGAAAAGGTTATGAAAAGGGGGTTCTACATCTCGGTAGAGTAGATATTTTGACTTATTATTTGAATTATTTAAAATCAAGTCAATTTAACCATGAAAGTACCTTTCATGATTTAACCCTTTAAAACACTTTGATCAAATTCAAAGTTTTCTGATTTCAATGACGTAAACGACCTAGAACTTAATTATTAAAGACTTTCCAAACACTGCCTCAAATAATTTTTTTCAAGATGAAGTAAAATAACTTACACCGGAAAACTATCTGTTCTACATCTTAGCATTAACAGCATGAAACGCAAGATAACTTTCGATATTTATTAAAATCCGAAACTAACTTTTTGTTTGGATGCGCTCCAAATTTCAGTTTCGAAAATATGACGCTATCCATTTCGAAAGAACAAATAGGAAAGGGAAAGGGAATTTAAATTTATGTTATTGTATCAGGTTCGAAACGACTTGAATGGTTCTTGCTATTGAAATCATCAACGAAAAAAGTAAAACCAAAAAGATCTTTTTGGTAAAACTTAAATATAATTTCATTTAGCGAGCACTTAAACACCGTTCAAAAAATTTCAAATAGTGAATTTTTTTATACTTGGAGATATAAATATCAATTCTTTGAA
Organism: Sarsia tubulosa; assembly: GCA_036873855.1. NCBI lineage: Eukaryota > Metazoa > Cnidaria > Hydrozoa > Anthoathecata > Corynidae > Sarsia > Sarsia tubulosa. The sequence continues at coordinate 7,902 of JAYJMI010143202.1, forward strand.
TTATGAAAGCAAGTTAGAAATTTTTACAACAATATCTTTCAAAACAATGTAATTCCTTTAATATCACAGCTAACCAGATATACGACATCATCTAGTGCGTCACTGATCGATAATACTTTGATAAATCCAGTAATCTAAATTTATCAATGGGAAAGGTATAATAAAGTCCTCAATCTCATTTTCCTTTCTTTGTATCTTTGAACGTACTGATGGTTTGAAAAAATATTCAGCTTCTGAAAAAAAGAAACATTATTGTTTTTTAAAAAAAACAATTTCAAGTCTGATATCAAGTCTAATAGATTGAATCAAATGCACAGTACCACGCTATGGATACAAATGGTAAATATCAGATATTAAAAGAAAAATTTCCCAATTACCAAACTTGCATCCTGCAACCTCGTTCCCAGAAAAAATTTTCGCAAGAAAGGAATACAAAAAATAATATCTCTAAAGAATTGAAAAAACAATGTATGACTTTAGGTTTAAAAAAGTCTTCACTTCAAACGCAACAGTGCTTTGAACACCTATTTTTGATAATTTCTATCTTTGTTTATGTTTATTCAAAAATTTTGCAATGCAAATAATATGCGATTTATTCTTGTCTCTAATGTTTAATAAATAAAATTCCTATAATTCCTGATGCCACAGGCTTCAATTATTTAGATTTACAAAGACTTGAGGTTAAAACCTTGAATCTTATCTTGTTACCACTGATTTTATTCTTTATTTTGATATCGTTGCAGGGGTTCAAACTATATTTAGAACGTTCATTGAATAACATTCAACCCTACTCTTACCTAATCAATGTCGGATTCCCTAGACTTGAAAAAAGTAAAAAAACTTTAAAATATAGTCGAAGGTCGTAATATATGGGTTTGATTTACGGCACGGGAATATATCTGAATACCTTCCTTCTTCCGAACAGGGTAAAAGATATTTTAAGAAACGGCTACAATAGTCTAATCATACCCATACGACTTGTAGTGTATATTCGTATTTAGTGATAATTCTAATTAGTATGTTTTCTGTGTATTATTGTTGATATTATTGTAGGTAATAGGTTTATTTTTCACATTGTGTATGTCTGGTTAACTAATCTTCTATTTTAATTTTTCTCTTCTCTGTCCTATGTTAACATTTCAGAATATATTTTTAGCTTGGCTAATTTTTCTTGAAAATTAGACTCATTTATGGATATCAACGGTCAAACTAGACAAGAGTCTTTGTCTTTTTAAAAAATAAAGTAAAAATACAATAAGAAAATACAGAGAGAGATAAAGATAAATTTGCGAGTTACGGCGTATTTGCCGTTTTCTGGTTATAAAGAATAGAGACTATGACATCAAACTCAAACCCAGAAATGTGCTTCAGTAATAAAGGAAAACGTAATATTAACTGATGACAGCAAACTGTTTACTGTATTTCTCCATTTACTTCAGGACGACTTATTGGAAAGTTATGATCTGCAACGCATCTGTAATTCTTCAATTCATGTAGCCTAGTTTCGGCCATCCTTACCAAAAAAAAAAAGCCGTACGGGAAAATGCCGTAGCTGGAAGTATGTAGCTTCGCTCTTCCTTTTCCATTTTTTTTGCGATTTTAAAGAAAAAGGGACTATACCTAGTCTACAATTCATGTAACTGATTGCAGAAAAAACTCTGTAAAAAACGTATTTTATATGGAAGGATTTGGACAGAGGGATTGCAACCTGTAACCTTCCATGCTCTAACCAACCAAGCTATTTACACGATATGACCTACGATGCAAATTATGTTGGTATAAAAACTTTACGGCTAGCAACTTGATAGGGGAAGGGTGCTCTCGTGGAACGATCCTTAACCGGTTACACCAATAGTATGGTATGTATATTATGCAGAGATTTGGAAAAATCTAGCCAAAGTGAGGATCGAGATGTCAGGATTAATTAGGATAATCCGAAAAACTAATGATTTGAGTAACTGTTATTATTTTTTATAAATTTCCTGATATCACAAATTCTAGTAGTAAGTAAAACTATTATTTACCTTGCATAGAAAACACTGGTAGTATATGTTGTATCGTTAGAAGCAGAACAATAACAAAAAGTACCTGCTACCCACCCGCCTCTTAGTATAATAGTCTGTTGTTAAACCGTGAATTGATAACAGAGCGTTGTTTACAACATCATAGTTATAATACTTATATCGAAGGAAAATAAACTACAGCACTGCAAAGATCAACAAAAACAACACAAAAAACGATTATGATCATTTTTTGTACCTCCTTAGGTCTATTTTGATGGTTAGTTCAAGTTTGTGATTAATTATTGTAGCCATAAACAAAATTCTCTATTTTAATGACACTTGAAAGTAGTGCTACTTGAAGAGCAACAAGAAAAATTGACTGCTGGACTCCCGGTAATTATTTCGGAAATCTAATGAATGTATCTTTTAAGATTAAAGACGTAATGTCTATTTTC
>JAYJMI010143869.1:0-10352 GCA_036873855.1 Sarsia tubulosa
TAGTTAGTCAGTCAGATAGTATGCTAGTTTAAAAAATCTCTGCTCCAAATATTCTCTTCAAAAAGGGTTTTCACTTGTGCTAAATGTTGCCCAGAGGTATGAGGCACAGTCCCCCAGACGTGTCATGTGCTCCAGCTTGCCGGAACATCCTTGAATCATCTCTGTCCGCCAGCTGTAGAGTCCAACTTTGACATTGCGTCGTATTTCGGTTGTTTATAGGCAGATTCGCTCCCCCTATAAACTGACTGCCTTAGGGACCTCAACAGCAAATACAAGGTTGAAAACTCACCCAAAAGCATAATCTTATAAATTTACAGATCAACAATTAAATTTCACATCTAAACTCAAAACGAAGGTAACTTTTAAAATCGTTAAAATGCAACCAACCTATACACGTTGGGTTTACCAACCCTAAGGATAAAACAAACCAAACCAAGCCAATAGTTTCAAACTTAAACCAGCCTTTGCTAAAAAACTTTTTCTTCTTCTTTTCCTTTTTTATACTTGGATGTTGTGTCAACTAGTGACGGCAGTCAACTACAATTGCAGTAACTATTTCGAGTCCTGCTAATGCACGGCGAACCACACGGCGAACCCAAACCAAACCAAGTGTTTCCCTTGAAACACCCAAGGCAGATTAGATGAATACGGTTATTTATCCCGGCCGAGTATCGACCCAGGTTCGCTGGAATGAAATGTGAATGTGTTACAATCATGCCATACCACCTAAAATAAAGCAATAATAATAAACCTAATGAAAACTCTACATCTAATCAAGGAATAAACTCTCTTTTCTCAGGGTCCGACAAAATTGATTATTGCAGGTAATTTTAGGCTTTAAACTTGATCTATTTTTAAATAATATTTTTATTTATTATTATCATTACTACTACTTTATTTTACTTCGGTTAAAATACTGATATAATAAAAATAAAAATCTTTAAAACCTAAACAAGGGATAAATTACCAGTGGACCCCCGTCAATAATTTTTTAAAAGCAAATGAGCATGATTGCAATAAAAGTCGAGAACAGTATTTTGATAATCAAAATAAATAAAAATAACACATTGATCTTCCATTATAAAATCTTTATAATGAATTATATCACAAATTTGACTTTTTGACCTCATCGTGCAGCAAATGAGCAGAATTATGAAGAACAATATCTATCATTTTACAAATTTTCAAATGAATTGGGCAAATAAGAATTTTTGTCAAAAATCCGGCTCCGTCACTTTTTAGTATTTATGAATGTCTAACATCATGCAAAAAAATCAGGAAAAAATAATGAGCATATTTTGAGAAAACGTAATAACTAACGGACGAACAGACAAACGGACGAACGGGACTGAATTTATAGGACTCCGTTGGCAAAGCAGGGAGTCCAAAAAAGTTTTTAGTATTATGACATCTATTATAATGATATAATGATCGGATCTTGAGATGTTCAAAAAAGCAATTATGCACCAATTATTTCAGTACAAATAAACAGAAATTTGTTCTAGCAATTACCTACAACAATATGATATAATCTAGTGGAGCAAGTCTTGAGAAACATTGACTTATGGACCAAGTAAAAAAAAAAACAAGGGATGGATTACCAGTGGACTCCAGGGAAAAATTAATTTTGAAAAAGATGAAAAGAAAATGACAATATATTATTACGAATTACAAAATTTGACTTTTTAACCGTTTCCAAAGAATTCTTCTAAAAAAGCCAAATCCATCACTTTTCTTCAAAGAAAACTGATGAACATTTCTAACATTGGCTGTACAAAAAACTGAAAAAATCTGATGGAAGGATCTTGAGATATAATGAAAAAATACCAATTTGGCCCAAACTTGACCTTTTGCCCTGTTTCCATGGCAACAAGATTTTTTCTGAAATATCTGGCTCCTTCACTTTTCTTCATTATAGACTCTTTAACTTCATACAAAAAATCAGGAAAAATTGATGAACGGATCCGGAGATAGATTGGTTACGTAATAAAATTTGATGGATAAATTGCCCCATTTACCCTGATTTTGAGAAAATAAGAATATTCTGAAATGTAGGAATAATGTCATTTTTTAACTTCATGCAAAAAACTAGAAAAACCTAACGGATGGATCTTGAGATACAGGGCAAAATACTTATGCCAAAAATGCCCCATTTACCCCAATTTTGTGGAAACAAGAATTTTCCGAAATGTAGGAATAACATTATTTTTTAACTATTTTATTATGTTCTAACTTCATGCAAAAAACTAGAAAAATCTAATGAATGGATCTTAAGATACAGCGCAAATTGTCCAATTTTAGCCCAAATTTGCCCCATTTACCCCAATTTTAGGCAAACAAGAGTTTTCGAGAAAAATCCAGCTTGGTCAGTTTTTAACCATTATGGATGCCTAACATAATGTAAAAAATCAGAAAAAAAAATGAAGCAATTCTGAGAAATCAATGGACGGATGAACGGACGGACCAACAGAAGGACGGACAAGTCTGAATTTATAGGACACTGTGAGCAAACCCAGGAGTCCAAAAAAGATTAGCAGAAATAGAGTTACACAAATAAACAAAGAAAAATTTATAGAAATCCTAAACAGATGTTACAGTTTTTTACAGTAAAAAAATATATAGTTATAACAACTTTCTTTAAAAACATTAACTTGAGCCTTCATTCCATCCAAATATATAGCAAATCCTGCAATGAAATAAATTGTTCTGAAATAATAAAATCATTAAAATCGTAAGTTATAAAAAAAGCTAAAACTTGTACTTTATTAATAAGCTATAGATATTTAATTAGTAATTGATAACACACCCAGCGATACTTATAAAGAATTCAATTAACAAATTGGTTTTCTAAAGAAAAATTGTATGCAACTAAACTAACTAAAATTATTAACTCTTTCTATAACTTTATACTGGGAAATCATCAAATAAGGATTTAGAAACATGACAAAACTATTAACATTAAGTTATGAAAAACTTTGTGCAAAAAAACATAAAAAAATTATTGTAGGATCTGGAGATATTTTGAAAAAAGGAATCAAATACTAAAGGACCAGCACAATTTTTATAACAACTCTTTATGAAGAAAACAATGCAATGTGAATATTAGGTACAATATTATTAAATTCAATCTTTCAATCAATCTTGAGTAATTTTGATCTTGTTTCAATGACATCAAGATTTTTTAAAAAAAAATCTAGCTGTGTCACTTTTCTACATTTATGATGTTATAACTTCATGCATAAAATTAGAAAAAACCAATGAGTGGTCCCTGAGATTTAGGTGATAGGGATAAACCAACAGTAAAAATTTGATCTTTTGACTGCTATTTCGAAAGAACAAAAATTTTCAGTAACACGACAGTTTTTTACATAAACCTTTAAAGGTTGTGGTAAAGTCCAGAAGATTTTATCTTATATCGCAGGCCATAAATTAGATTCATGATTTTTTTTATTTTATCTTAAAATCTTTTTTCGTTCAAAAGTTAATGGCATTTCTGTGATTTTGAAATTCTAGATAAATCCCCGAATTTGGGAAAGTTGTGATGTCATCACAAGTATGCAAGATTTTTCAAGTAAGAGAACCATAAATATCTCTGGAGGGAAAACATCTTATAACACCAAATTTGGCACAATGATAGATATTATGACTATAAAAAAAATTAAGAAAAATTTTCAATGAGTACATGACCATGTGACTAGTTACCAGGCCTTTTTCGTTTTTGAAAAAATACTAATATCAGCATTTCTCAAACATTAGAGAAATGCTCTGTATATATAGATTTTTTTTAATGCTCTTAATTTTATGAAAGATACTAAATCTGCTAACTTAATCCTGTTTCCATGACAACAAGTGCTTTCTAAAAATTGTGCTTTGTTAGAGACAAATGGACGAACAAACGAATGGACTGACGAACAGCACGAATTTGACCCCAATTTCTCAGGAAAATGAGATTTTTTAAAAAAATTGATCAATCCAAGCAGGAATTTCATTTTTTATCTCTCATAAAATTATGTTACTTCAAGCAAAAAATCCTGCCTATAATACATACAAAATATTTTTGGCTATAATACATGCTTAAAATAAATCATGAAAAAAAACAGAAAAAACTAATCAGCCAATTACAAGTAAAATTGGTAATAGACATAAGGAGGGAGGGACAAACAAAGGAACAAGAATCTAAATTTATAATAGTACTCTGTCAGCAAAGCTGAAAAAAATTTTTCTGCATCAATGATCTTTTAACTTTATGCCAAAAAATTAGAACTGATAGTAAAAATAGCTATAGCTAGTTTTTTTTATAATTTTTAGAATATATTATTTTCTTTCTTAAATGATGAAACCTTTCTTTGCCAAATCTGAAACATAACAACCAACCTATAGATACTGAACATAACAAGGGATAAACTGCCAGTGGACCCCCGGAAAATAAATCAAATGCTACACTTTATTAAATATAATCATTTTACAAAACTTCAAATGAATGAGAACAAGATGTCATGCAAAATATAAATTATGCACACAAATTTGACTTTTTGACTAGTGAATACTTCAGTTGCCTCTAACTCTGAAAAATACTGATTTTAGGGGCTAATTTTGACCTTTAGACCCCATTTTTAGGATAATAAGAATTTTTGTCAAAAACCCAGCTCTGTCATATTTCTGCATGTATGACCCATTAATTTCATGCGAAAACTCAGAGAAAATGGATAAACGGTTCTAGAGATAGCTAGGTTGCGTAAGTAAATTGACCTTTTGACGCACAAACAAGAATTTTCGAAATGATGACACTTACGTCAGATTGAAATCTTCGCCTTTAAAGTAACGATCGGATGATCTTGAGATATTTTGAAAAATATCAAAAATTGGGCATCATCACTTTTTCTCTTTTAAGACCCTATAATTTCATGCAAAAAAATCAGAAAAAACTAAAAAAAGGATTCTGAGAAAAATGTGTTAAAGATGAACAAACAGATGAACGAAGATAAATTTATAGGAACCCAAAATATTATGTATCGATCAAACAAGAATAATATGAATCACAAGGAAAACAAATGGAGTCAAATGCCACACACCATTGGGTCTAAACACAAAAACTAGTGAATTTTGTTTTATTTAGAAATCCTTATTCTTTAAGTAGGTTTAGTAAGGTAATAGCTTTCTCTATAACTTTATCTTAGTTCGCTGCTTTTCTAGTAACCCCAAAATAATATTATTTTGTTCTAATTTTGCTAATATATACAGCTACTACTTTGTTCACAATTTTAACATTTCCATGTTCAGCTAAGTTTTAGTAAGCATAAGTTTTCTTTTTTTCCATTAAAAATTGCATTGGTTTTTAAAAACTTATATTATAAAGGATGTTTATATTTTATTAGAAAGAGTTTCTATGTTAGGTATATTTATAAAAAATTTATTGTAAAAAAACCCTGTTTATTACCTGCTTAGGTTGAGCTGGAGCAAAATAAGCAAGAAATCTAATAAATAGATCTTATAATGTAAATTTTGACCTTTTGAAGCTATTCTTATAGAAATGAGAATTGTTAGGTAATATAAGATCATGTCAATCAATGTCTGTCACTGTTGTTTGTGTCAAGTTTAACTAAACTTGTATTCTAGATCAGCTCATTATTCAACACTGATTGGAAAATAATTTGTCATCTATTTCTTCAATGGAAACTCCTAATTTTTTACTTGCAACAAAAAAAACAGGAAAGTGATTTAAAAATAATGTAGTTGTAAAAAACTTCAAAGACACCCTTTTTATTTTCAAAAGTGACTACATCATCACACAAAAGAAACTTCTTGTAAAAGAAAGTAAAGTGTTCGTATTCTTGCCAATTAACTTATTGTAAATCTATCTTAACCACAACAATAAAAGTTTGAAGATATACCTTCAACCTTTATGAGCTTTCAGAAATGATGACCTAGTCAAGTTTCATCAAAAGATATAAGCACTCAAGATGTTGCTATTAACTAATAATAAACTTGCTACAGGGTATGACAATGTAAATTAATTTTCCCTGTGTTTTTTAAAATGAATTTAACATAAAATCCTTATTATCATTTATATATGCCATATGAGATGTTTTACATTACCACAAATGATGCATCTAGCCGAAAACTAATAATCAGAAGCCACCCGATGCATCCTAGAAGGAACACTGAAAGATTGTTTCTAAACAAAACTAAAAATAAACAACATTATAAAAAATATTTAAAAAACAACACAATATATTTAAAACATAAAACTAATATTATGCACTGATAAAAGTTTTTCTTTGAAATGACATCAACAAAAAAGGATAGTCAAATCAAATCAAGATTTCAAAGAAGTTTATAATAGCTAATTAAAAGTGCAGCATTGAATTGAATAATTATTGCTAAGAAACTTAAATTATACTAATTAAAGCGATAACAATAGATAGCTTACGATTGTTATAAGAAATACTTTGATTATATAATTGAGAATGGTAACACAAATTAAAAAAAGTTTTTTAGAGCAGGTTTTGATGTTTAGTCCAATATCCTAATCCTTAGATTAACAAACCGCTTATCTTTGAAAATTGTTTTATGTTTTAGTTTTACATCTATAGTTTCGTATATGTATAACCTAATTGCCCTCCAATTTTTTTCAGTTTAAAGTGTAGTGTTTTTTTTTACTAACTTTTATAAGTAAATAAACTAAGCATTAGAAATAAAGATATGAGTGATAGTTTCTTAAATCCTTAAAAGTTTATTTTTCTTCATTAAAATTTCTATTTTTCATTTTTTCTTTTCTTTTTGCTCTCTCATATTTCTATAACTTGGTGAATTTATACTTGTGTTGTATTCTTATGATTAGGTGATTACCATCAAGAGTGCCAAGAGTGCGTGCTAAGAATGCACTGAGCTTGAAAATAATGATATACAATACTTTTTGTTTATTTTGTTGGCTTTGAGTGTAACTCTAACATATAAAAGGTATCAAAAATTCAGTTTGTACCTATTTACAAACACTCACATTATACTCTGCTATATTTGATCTTATATAAAAACTCTGCATGACTTTTCCAAAATTCTAAACAAAGCTACACTACGAAAAATCAGCAGCAAATTTTGTTATTTCATATTCAATTTCACATTCAAATTTTGATAAACTTTTAAATCAACTTGCTTATCTTAATTAACAACATCATGATAAGCAATGACACATGCAATTCAATTATTAGACCTACCAAAGAATTATTAATCTTAAATAAATTTAAAATCCATTTAAGAATAACTTACGAATGTTTATTAGAAACAAGAATCCTCAATTTATCGCTTAAAAATTAAGATTTTGATAAAAAGATCTTAAACTGTTTCTACAAGTTGCTCTTAAATTGTAGAGCTTATAAAATAAGAAAGATTGACTGCTGGAAATTAACTAGAAAAACCTAAGGAAGCAGTGAAGCAGATACAGGGAAAAATGCACAAATCTTATTATGTTCTAACTTCATGTAAAAAAGTAAAATAAATCTAATGAATGGATCTTGAGCTGCAGGACAAAATGTATACTTTGGGCCCAAAACTGTCCAATATATAAATATAAGACTAGTGTCATTTGTATGTTCTCCTGAAGCTGGGAGTCAAATAACTAGAAACATCTATTGAACAATGCCTCATTTTCCCAAAACAAGAATTTTCTGAATTACGGGATTATAATTTTTTACCTCCTATTACGTTCAAAATATCTACAATATTTATCTTCAAAATTTGCCTCGCTAAATCAAGATTTTTTAGAAATAATATGTTGTAACTTTAGAAAAAAACATTAGATAAACAGATATTTAGAAAAAAGTTAAATTTCATATTTGTGCCCCAAGTTTGCCTCAGTAGCATGAAGTTTCATACCAAATATCAATGACACAGTTGAATTAATAGGACCCCTTAAAAAAAACATTTAGGATCCAAAAATGAATTGCAAAAAAAAGAAAGAAAAAATATCATCAGAGACATCATCAAAAGCCTAAAGAGGATGAAAAACACATAACTTAAAAAGGAAAAATAGTTTATTTAAATTTCCAGGGTAATCAGTAGTAAAAGAGTAGAATTACCTTTATAATATTTACCAGTCACTATCTCAAAAAACTATTTCTCTTCTAAATAAACAAAAACATAATAAAACAACAACAGCAAGTTTTCAGGACTTGAACTCTGATCACTGCTAGATAATATGGTATTGCCTAGTGGCTCTAGTTTTATCTTGTTTGTAAACCCTCTGTATATCTATTTAAAAATAGACAATATGCTATAAAATAGATAATATGCTATAAAAAAAATATAAAAAAAATTATTATAATTTATTGTCATGATAAATAATATGGATTTGTTAATCTATGGAATAATAACTAATAAAGAACAGATTATGTAATTAACAGTGCAAAGTTTTACAGAACTTGTGAGAACATTTAAAACTGTCATCCCTCGATGAGTAATCCTGCAATCAAGCTACAAGCTTGAAATACTCAGACATCTGATATAATCTTGCCAAAATCTCAATGTCTTACCAAATTTATATATTTTCTGACATTTTATCGTCTGGGTATTAAAAAATAATAAAGTACATAACAGGAAATGAAATTGTGCAACTTCCTAATTGAAACTAATTTGATTTGTTTGATTTATGAGAATCTATTTTTAAAATTATTTTGTTGCAAGTAAACGATCAGATAGACAGAAACTTGCATAAGATTTTGTAGCAATGAATTTTTTTTGATCAAGTAAATAAATTGCTATCGAAAAAAAAAAATTCAAAAAACCAAAGTAGTTTTTTTCTGTATCTATTTTTTTGAATGATTTTTAAAAAAAGGTACTACTATTTTAGAACAACAGCAAAAAATTTACCCAGAGTAAATCAAAATCTCAGTATTGATAAAGTATTGAAAAAATATGATACAAACATATTTTAGCATAGTCAAGACAATTAATTTTTATAATCTTACAGACTATTTTAACAGTAAATTCATGTCTGCACACATGGATCATGTCTGCACACTGAATTCAAGATATCACTGGCTGTTTCCTTTATCTCACACAGTGCCACATCCAGTAAATTTTTGTTCGCACAAGAAATTATTTATCAGTAGGTCTTGTCACAAATAATTGATTTTAACACCAAGATGTGGCAGTTTTCTAAAAACTTCTTGTTAGAAAAAATTGTGTTTTTCTTGAGTTTGGGCTTGAAAATTTGGGCTTCCAAACCAGTATGCAGGCTTCAAAATAGCTCCGGATATGGCTTTGCCACATGCATCACCATACAAAGTTTCAAAACTAGATTCCAAGACTAGACTTATTCCCCAACTAATGTAAATATAACCAATTTCTACATTTCTACATAATCTATAATGTAATCATTTGATGACATCAGTTTCATATAATCCAATTTGGCATACAATATATTTCACCTGGAAATTATATTATAAAGAACAACAAGGTGTATCTCTTAAAAATTCTGATCTTTTGTTCAATAACATCACACCTGTGTCAGTTTGAAACATATATTACCCAACTTTGTGCAAAATATTAAAAAATTTATAACTAGATTTTAAGATTGAACTTTTGACCCTGTTTCTATGGCAATGAGAGTTTTCAAAAAAATTCAGCTCCTTTAATTTCTGCATGATGCACTCAGGTTAAATTTGTAAAGAGAAGTTGGGGGCCAATAAATCTGCACAAAAATTCAGTTCAGAAGATTAAAAATAAAGCAAGCTAGACATATGTAAGTGGATGGTCCCTGCTGGAAAGAAAAATTTTGGAAAAATGAAATATTCCCATGGCCAAAAAATTGGGTCAATAATAAGTTTAAAAAATGACCCAATGTCATGCTTTGTACCCAATTTTCTGAGAAAACTGAATTTTCCAAAAAAAAAACTGCAATTGGTGGTCAAAATAATAATTTGTCCGGTCATCATGCGTTACTGTCAGAAGCAATAGATTTAATGTAAAGTTTCTTGCAGTTTATTTTGTAAAAATGTCCAGCGATGACCGATAACCGTCCCTTATTTCAGTCCCTGTCATTAGTTAACTATTATAATACTGTAACTTCATGAAAACAATGAAAAAAAAAAAATAGTGAATTTTTTTTTGGAAAAAGACAAATTATTACTCCAATTTACAGGACAACAAGCTAGACATATGTAAGTGGTCCCCAATGGAATGAAGAAAAGCTGAAAAACAGAAAAAATTGGATCAATAATTATGGATCAATAATGGTATGAAACAAGGAATCAATTACTAGTGGACCCCCAATAATTTTTTTAAATGAGAATTGGCGTTAATTATTGGATTTAGATGAAGAATATAGCTGCACAAATTTATGCAAATTTTTGAAC
>JAYJMI010143980.1:0-10351 GCA_036873855.1 Sarsia tubulosa
TTTCTCCCCCACGCGCGCTTTAAGTTGGCCAGAACCTAGATATGCGTGCACAACTTTGTGTGAAATTGGAAGCCTAACCCACACGTTAGTGCAGGCCAGAAGATAGATATACATCTTTCTCTGGCCAGCTTAAAACGTGGGTCAACCATACATTGAGAGAAAGTTGAACATACGCGTGTGTTTTTTTTCGCACGCGTTTTTTTTTTCGCACGCGATTTCTTTTTTTCGCGATTTTTTTTTTTTTTTCGCGTTTTTTATTTTTTTGATATTTATTTACATTTTTAATGTATGATTCAATACTTTGATATAAATAGTTTAGCATTAGAATGGGTCCTCTACAAAAAAAACTTATGATTTTTGAGATGATATCTTTATTTGTGAAACAAACTGATGATATATATATTCACATTTAGAATATATATAATGTAAATTTCATAGATTGAAATTGCGTCTGTTATGAATTGTGTATGAAAAATAATGTGATCGATTTTTTTCCGGTTTTTTTCATGATTTTTTTTTTCGCGTTTTTTATTTTCGATATTTATTTACATTTTAATGTATGATTTAATACTTTGATATAAATAGTTTAACACTAGAATGGGTCCTCTACAAAAAAACTTATGATTCTTGAGGTGATCTTTATTTGTGCATAGATTGAAATTGCGTGTGTTATGAATTGTGCATGAAAAATAATGCCGTTTTTTTTTGATTTTTTTTTTGATTTTTTTTTCGCGATTTTTTACGCGATTTTTTTTTTCACGTTTTTTTTTCGCGTTTTTTATCGCGTTTAAGCTTTTATATAAATGATATATATGTATAAATATATGTGTAAATTTCATAGATTGAAATTGCGTGTGTTATGAACTGTGCATGAAAAATAATGTGATGTGAGAGTATTAAAGGAAGCGCGCACAATTTTTTCACGATTTTTTTTTGATTTTTTGTTTTTCCATGATTTTATTGATTTTTATATTCATATATATATAAATATCGTGGATTGAAATCGTGTGATATGAATTATGTATGCGATTTTTTCGCGATTTTTTTTTTTTTTTTTGATTTTATTTTCCACGATTTTATTTATTTTTATATGTATATATATGTAAATATCTTGGATTGAAATCGTGTGATATGAATTTTATTTGAAAAACAATGTGACCATTTTACACCATTCGTTTTTATGTTCTGGAAACAATTTTTTTCTATCTGTTAGTACAAGTGGATGTATATATGATCATTCAATTCTACTATTTTGTTCATTATTAAAAACAAGGAGTTAAAACGATTTCTTATATAACTAAGTACTATTAAAAACTCTTATCAAATATGTGTAGTAAGGTCAATAAAACGAAAAAATAAAACCATATATAAAATAAGATTTATAAAAATCATTTTTTATAAAAATAATATACAATACAGAAACCAAACGTATTTATTCATCATTTATATCTTGTTCAGCTTGTAATGCAACTACATATTGGTTTTAATATTAAGATTTTTTTTAAAATCTATTTTTCTTACATCATGTTCATCTGAGTCGTCTTCTGATTCGCTTACCGTTAAGTCCTGACTAAGAGTTTTTAATCTTTGGTCGTCATTTTTTTGTTTCTTTGGTGGTGATCGTATTGAATTTACCAATATTCCTTGTCGCTTGTTACTACTGCTCGATGTTTGACGTGGAAGCTGTGGCTGCATTAGTTTTGTGTTCAGTGGTGTTGCTGTCTCTTCTCTGGTGACAATGAGTCCTCGATATGGCTGCTTTGGTATATTTGTTTTTGAAGTTCGCTCTACAGTTTTTTTTGGTGTTATTTTTGAGATCATTGTCGTAGTCTTTGATTTCTCTTTAATAATGTTGAAAACTACCGATGGCTCCAAAACTAACGTTTTTTTCTTATCTTCCTTCAGTACGATATGTGGTTGGTTATGAATCATCTAAATTGAAAAAAGAAAAGCTACATACATTAAAAAAAAAATAGATATACTATATCATCAAGTTATCCTATGAAAAATAATTTTCAGATTATTAAAGTAAGAAAGTGTCACAAGATCTAAAGTATAGAAATAATATTACAATAAATAAATAAATTAAATCATAACAAAATTTGTACTTACATCATTCAAGATAGGTATATCTTTTTTTTCTAAAGTTAAGGTAACATTTTCATTTGACTTTAAATAAACTGTCAACTGAAAGTTCTTAATACTGGAAGTTTCAATGACTGTGAATGTATTAGTCATAATGTCTTAGTTCACTAAAGATATAATTTTTAATAAACTTAAAAAATTGCAACTATTATTTATATGTTTTTCTTTTTTATGAATTCATATAATTATTACATATTTTAATATGAAAAAATTATGCAATGTTTTCATCCGTTAAAACTAATTGATAGAACTAATGATAATTAATGAATGATAATTAATTAACTTGCAATGTTTATGACGTAATTCTGAAAACGTAATGCAATAAAGTTTTTAACCTTAACTTGTTATCTCATTATTTTCCTATATAATGATAATTAGTAGTGTGTATTTTTTACTAATTATATCAATTATAGTCAATTTATAAAGAAAAGGTTCCCATATTTAAGATTTTATTGATCTATATTACTACCTGTTTATTGATTATTTACGTGACAAATTAGTTGTTAATTAATACGTAGGGAAAAGACACAATTTTGTTTACCCCTATAAAAGACAAGCCCTTTTTAGTAAAAAATATAAAACTTAGGAATAACAATAACTCCTTATAAACATTGAAGACTGAATCAATCAAACGAAAAAAATACTTTAAAAAGATAGAATAAAAGTAAGTTACATTTTTTTATCAATCAATTTATTTTTTATAAACAATAATAGTGATGATACTAGAGTTCAAAATTATCGTTTTCTCAATGATTACAGGAACATGTTATTTCGTTTTATATAAATTAAGGATACAGTAAAGACTTTATTTTCAAAAAAATTCAATTTTAACTTTTTGTTGGAAATAAGTGTAAAATTATGTGAGGAATATCATGGCATAATTTTTTTTTGCAGTTTTTTCTTTAGAAAATCCAGTAAAATGACATTATTGGAAACATTATATTTTCTAATACAATGACTCATTTAAAAAAAATCTGTATATCTAATATAGAAACTGAATAAATTAAAATAATTAAAAGTTTAAAAGGATTTCTTTTGTGTTAATATTTCTTTTCACATTATATTTCTTTGAAATTAAGTAAACAGCAATTTAAATAATATTTCTGAATGATTTCGTAATAATTATGTAGTTTAAATAAGAATTAAAGAAAAAACTTTATTTCGATTTTCTGAAAAGTTTTTTTCTTAGGGTGTTCATAACAGTATTTATTCCACCGTCAAAACTAAAAGTGGTATGGTAACGAATTCGGTTTTATTAGAAAGCCAGATGTTTATAGTACGTTTCGTTTCTAGGGTTTTTGAATTAGATGTAAATTTCTCAAATTATAAGCCCCCGTTTACAATTAAGTTAAAAGTTTGTTATGTTTTTTTTAAAATGGGAATTAATTAAAAACCAATCTAATTCATGAAATATTAAAGCAACCTATTGTAGTTTAGTCTATAAGATATCAAACCATGGAAACGGTTTTTGATTTAGATAAAAAGTTTTGAGGTTGGAGTCCTTCAAAGATAAAGCATCCAAAAACTTTGAACCTCTATAAGTGAAGAACGGCTATTAGTAGGCAAAAACTGTTTTTACTAATGTCTAAAACATTTATTCCTATTTCTATTAACATTAATATAAATGTCTATTACGATTTGAATCTAAAAACAACAACATGTAAATCTCTTTACTGTATCCTTAAATGATATTTATTATTTGACAATTCCTATAACTTTATAATTCGAATTTTAAACAATGATTCCTAATAGCAGATATTTATATGTCCTTATTTTAAGGTAAAACTCAATATGAATCCATAATTTGAAGATGGTCAACTAGAAGTGTGCCTTATAACATTTTATGTAAAACGTTACTGGTAATTTTTACCCTTGACATTAGATATTTGGTCATTGCAAAGTCAAAATTCAAGAAGAACACTAATTGTTATGAAAATATGAATATTCAAATTATTCATTGAATAGATAACATAAAAATATTGTAAAAAGATGAAAAATAGAAAAATGCCATTTTAAACTGTTTTAATATTGAATTTTATAAAAAATAAATTACATGTTCGGATTCCTCGTGCAAATCTATACTTACAAATTTCTAATAATTTTTGAAAAATGGAAAAAAAGTTATAGCAGTATCATAATTGAGTTTTTGAGATAATTTTTGTATTTTTGAGCCTGGGAACTGTGAACTAGAGCCTACCTAAATCTAGTATACGATGTCTGTAACTTTTGTTCTTGTTATCAAAGTTTATTGAAACTTTAATGCTAGGTTTATTTTTTGACGAGGATTTCGAATATCTTATTCATTTTTTCTGCAATTTAAGTTCAAAAATTCATAATGGCAGATTCTTACGCTAAACAGGTGTATAGAAATAATCTATAAAATTTGTTAATATTACCCTAGAGGATGTGATAAATAACAATTCTCATTACATGTATTCTCTATACATGTATTCAATTCAATTCTCTTTACATGTATTCTCTACAAATATACTAAAAGAATAAAAAATTAAGTATTTTCTTAACTTTAAGTGAGTATTTTTAAAGAATATTCCTAAGTGTATTTACAATAAAAAAAATATGGATAGCAAACGGAGAATATTATTCTTTGATTATTTTTATGTGTATTCCGGCCTTTATTTGTTTATAAATAAAAGATAACTTATAAATAGGTTGATTGCTTTGTTGCATTTTACAATAATTACCAAGTTTCGAAATACTACGTCTATTTTAGCAGGAGACATTATCTTTAAAATTTAAATCAAACGCAATCACAAAATGCAGTCGCATTAAATATATGGTCAAACTCAACATTCAAGAACAACGCTAATTGTTAAATTTAAATTTGGTGTTATGAATTTGAAATAAAAACAAAATTTATTTCGATGTATTATTAAGATTCAAATAGTGGGAATTTGTAAAGTCTTAGTTTAATTAATACATTATTAATATTTCTTTCATTTTCGTCAAAATCTAACTTTAATCTTGTTTTTAGATCGTTTTTCCGTTACTCTGTTACGATTTCATTCACTGACAGTCTTTTTAGTCTGTTAATATTACTTGAAGATTTTAATTTTAAAAAATATATTGAACCAATAAAAAATTTCCAGAGGGAATATAGTAAAATTCACTATAATTTATTTTTAGAACTAATTGAAAAAAGTATGGAAGAATTATAAATTGAAGACGAAGACGAGAAAGAAAGACTGGATGAAAGTATAAAACCAATTGAAAATTAAATTTAAAATATAGATATTATATAAAATGTCTATTTCACAACTATCTCCGTTTAAAGACTTGCAACATTATGGAAGCTTTTCTAGTAGTGATTATAATCCTGATAATTCAAATGTAAAGAATAACTTTGTTCAGGAAAATATAGACGTTGAAAATTATCGAAAACATAAAAAAAATTACAAGATGATGATTTTTAAACCGATAAATTATATTCAAGACAGAGCAGATAATGAAAAATTTATAAAAAGTAAAAATAAAAAGAACAGATTGATTGGATTTGAATTAAACTGAAGTGAAATGATTGGTTCATAAATTAATTCTAAGATGATTTGATTGGTTTAAAAACTAATTAAGAGATCCTAAGCGATATTAATGTAACTTTCTTATAAAAACGGAATGTGAAATTTGTTATTCAATTCATTATGGTTTATAATTCATCAACTGAAGACGTACGTAAAATTCACCTTAATAACGTAAATAAAAACTATTTGAAAAAACAGAACAGAAGATATCTTAGGAAGCTGAAAAGACATCATGGTTATTTAAAACCGACAACACTTATCCTCGACAGTATGATATCAAACTTCGAAAAGTTGAATGTTGAAAAGACTGAGAGTAAACAAGAAACTATTAGAATACTTCAAAAGAAGCATTTTAATGATATTATACTTGTTTTTTCTTCAAAATATTTGTGTGACATAATGAAAGAAAATTGTTATGGATGTATTTCAGATAATCCAAGTCAGAGAAAACATGAATGTATAATGCTCGAGAAAGACGAATGGATTCGTTTATATTTTGAAGATATTATTTCAAAGTTGGATTTCGAATTAATTCAGGAATTAACAAAGCAGCGATTATTATCAGATTTTACAAATAGTGAAGTTTGCTATCATGTAAACTATTACACAAAGAAACATTTTATTGATTCAAATGCGTGGAAGGAAAACTTAAAGGCTAAGTTATTGTAAACAAAGATCTTTTTAATTTGTAATTAACACTTTTTTGTTATCTAATAAAGTATTTTTTCTCTAATTAACTTATACCATTTGTTTATTGTTTCTTTATTTCATCACCTATTATTACCTATTAACATTTGTTCACCTATTACAAGCTGTTTCTATTTTTTCTATATAATTACAAACACCTGTTATATTCATTTTCAGCACATCTGTTTAATTGTAACACTTTAGTAAACAAAAGGAAGTGTAAATAAAACTCTTTTAATAATAAAGGTAATTATTTCCATTTCATTTAAATAAGTTACAATCCTAAAAAAATACATTATTCACAGAATGGTTCACTTATTCAACACAGATGCAAGCTTTGACATTTAAAAATTTAATGACTGTAGTTTATTGGAAAACATTTATTATCTGGCTTCAGAAAACATTTTATAAAAAAACTGCTTTGAAATCCTTAGTGTGTTCTTTTTAAAACACTACATATATATAGTTTTATAATTTAATAATTATTCAAAAATCATCATGAATGTTAAACAATTGTTTAATGAAAATGAAAATACTCGATTTCATAGTAAAAAAGATTACAATCAAATAATACAAAAAGAAAAACATCAAAAAATAATATTTTTGTTCATAAAAGTTAATACTGGTTAAAAAATAATTTCAAACTTTGTTGCATGTTCTGCAAATAATAAAATTCAAAGGAATCATGGTTGTTTGAACTTTAGTCGAAAAAAATGAGTTGAACAATATTTTCAAGAAGTTATGTTAATGTTAGATCTTGAACTAATTCAATCGTTAACGCAAAATAGATTAAAGTCAAATTTTGACGATGGAGAAATATTTTTTTATTAACAACTTCAGAACACAACACCAGAAAGTAAAATTTACTAACATCACATCGTTATAGATTATACACTAGGATTTTTAAAACATCCTATATGTAGTTTTATATTTCTCACTTGCTACTATAATAACAATAATTTTCTGATAAAATATTTTCAGATATATTAACAGCCTCCTCGCATTTTGAATGAAAATATATACTTGTATTAGGGTATATATCGATAACATATATCATTGTAAAACATTGATAAAAGTATCTATCCATTTGATTTTTTTCTAATACTTCATATTTCCTTACGATGCAAAGACTATTTCTCCCAACTTTTTTAAAAATAATTGGCATTGGACTGCAACAGCTACAAATATCAATATAACACTCCTTAAAATCTTTTGAAGATGTAAATAGAATAGTATTCTACCCATTTGAATAGTATGATATGAATGTTGAAACTTTTTTACAAAAACTAATAATTATGTAATCATGTAGTTCAGGTAGTTGTAATTATATCGCTACTAATAATGAATCGTGATATGTTTATTGTGTATAAATTACTTTTATTTTTCGACTCTTCCTCTAAATATTGTTCAACAAATTTAAAAGAACTGAATGAATATGTTTTTCCAATCTTTTTTTCTAAAAGTAGTTTGCTAATATTATGGTTTTCAATATATAATCACACTTTTACTTGCAATTAGACTGACGTCGTTAACTAGATTAACTTGAAATTTTCCTTTTATCAAGTTTCGAACATCAAAAACGAATGTTTTTAAAATGTTTATTTACGAATTAATATTTTGTTCATGTTTTTTGTTTTAAACATAAACCAAATAAATTACTTTTACGAAGTAAAGATATATATAAACTGGATGAAAATATAAATAGAAACGAACATGGTTAGTGTGTTTTAATGAAAAGTTGGAAAAATAGAAATTCTTGAAAAGTTCTTGTGTAAAGTTCTTCACGATGTATAAAAGCTGATTAGATTCAATGAAATCATATTTTTTTTTATGAAAAACATGATTTTATATACTGGAAATTATGTGAGTAATAAAAAATATTAACCGATAAAGTTTTAAAACTTTAACATTAACCAATCGAACTTTAATAACATATTTACTTTTCATTATATTTACAAGAATGAAAATGTGGTCTTTTCATAATATTTCTAGTAATTAAATACTATCTTTTCATCATATTTCGAAAATTGAAAATACGATCTTTTCATATTTGATGAAGTTCATAATCTGAACTTTTCTAGAATCAAAAGTACCATCTTTTCAACACATTTTTAGAATAAAAATATCATCGTTTCATCATCTTGTAAAGATTAAAAAACATTATCTTTTCATGTTTGACAAAGTTCATAATGAAATTTTGTTAATTTTGAAATTTAGTTCAGCGTGCAATTTTTTAAAATCAAAAATACCATCTTTTCAACACGTTTAAAAATAACATAATTTTCTTCATCTTAAAGGTACAACTTTAAGCAATCTTGGCCAAAAAAATAACTCCTATTCAAACTTTTAGAAATGAAGGATTATCATGCCCTGGATATTCTGTGAAGTGTATGTGTAGTTTTTGAGTTATTCATGTTTTAAATTGGCTAAACAAAAGAAAACAAGAAGCAGATTGAGCTTTGCAACTACTTTTTTATGATCTACTAAATACCAGGAAGTGAAATTTACTAGTTGTGTTTAATCTTATAGCTACTCTTTTACCATTAGTACAGTCGTTGAAGGGTTTGAGCTGGAAAACATTAGTAACAAGCTGAAATTTGGTCAGATCACTCAAAATAATGTATAGAATCAACAAAAAAAAGCCCCCCATGTTTCAGACGTGGGAATACCAGATTTTGGCACTTTTTTCTGTTCAACGACTCTACTACATACTAAATATCAATATGGGTTTCACAAAAATGATCTCACTTGAAGTTGTACATTGCAGAATTATGAAAGTACCATCTTCTCAGCATTTGAAAGAATAAATACTGTCTTACTATAGTAAAAATAACATCTTTAGTTGATCAAAAAAAGTTCACGAAATCTGAACCTTCTAAATGAACAACTTCAATCGATACTCATCAAAATTACTTTATTTATTCATCTTCTTTTTTAAAAATCATTTCAAATGTGATGAAAATTTCAATTACCACAGTCGATGAAAAGCTAAAATCATATACAATTATAGAAAAATACAATATTTTTATACTTAGAGAATATATTTAATACTTTCTAATTTTGTCTAATTTTTTTCAAAAATACCACATTTCTGTAAGAAAGTCGATAAAAAGATCATATTTTTGTCTCACAAACTTCTGTGAAAGGTGATACTCTAATATCTACATATTATATTTTTATCCTAGAAACTTTAAGGATATAATTTAAATTCCATGTTACATATAGTGACGACATTTTCATATTAACACAAGAAAGTCGATGAAATTTTATATATAATTATTATAAAATAAAAAAAGATGGATTTGTCATTGTTTTGTACTTATGTATATTGTGTATGTCTAATGATTTTTGCACTTATGTGTTTTAAAGGATCATTAGTGATTCCTTTACTTGGTCCATATATTGTTTGTTTCTGTTAATGTCTTTTATATAATGTAAGTTTTGAAAAGTTTCCTTTAAATTTGTAAGTAACATTGTAGAATATATAAAATTAAGATATTTTCGTATTCAGGTTCTTATTACAGTTTTATTATCTACTGGTCTTTACAAAATAATTTGCTAGCAACATTGAGTTGAGTTGGGTTTTTATTACAGTTTTGTTTTCTGATGGCCTTTACAAAATAATCTGCTAGCGAAACTGAGTTAAGTTGGGTTTTTATTACAGTTCTATTTTCTACAGGTATTTACACAATAGTTTGCTAGTAATATTGAGTTAATTTGTGTTTTTATTACAGTTTTATTTTATTTTCTGATGGCTTTTACAAAATAATCTGCTAGCAACATTTAGTTGGGTTGCGTTTTTATTACAGTTTTATTTTCTGCTGGTCTTTACAAAATAATCTGCTAGCAACATTGAGTTGAGTTGAGCTTTTATTACAGTTTCATTTCCTGCTGGTATTTACGCAATGGTTTGCTGTTAAGATTGAGTTGAGTTGGGCTTTTATTACAGTTTTATTTTCTACTGGTATTTACACAATAGTTTG
>JAYJMI010144424.1:0-59382 GCA_036873855.1 Sarsia tubulosa
GTGAGAGCTTTTAGCCTACGGCCAGCTGGCTCTCAAGTCTATTGCCAAGTGTGTCGGTTAATGTGGGAATCTATTAAGAATATATTTGATTTAGCGCGCTATTTAATCCCCACTCCGCCCATTCCGTCTCGCTGGCGTAGAAGAGTACTAACAATGGGTAGTGGCAATCCGACACAAGCTATTTGTTCTTCATTAATAGCCCAGGCGTTCCAATCGATCAACTACCCGATTCTGCCGGATGTCTGCTATGAACATTCTAATGATTCTAAGCGCATTAAACGTTATCAAACAATGACAAGACACCGTGACCCCAGTTTATTTGCCCCGAGGGACTTCGATGTGTCGCCCTATTTTGAAGTAATCAAACCGATGGTCCAAAGCGGCTTTGATCATCACAACATCAACTGGCTCAATAGTGAAAGCAGCCTTGTAGAACCAGCAGCCACTGAAAAAGCGGACAAACTCCATCCTATAGATAAAAATCAAACTTTCGAAGGTATCTAAATACCTATTAATCTATCAAACATTACGGCTATTTTTATTGCGATTATTAATCCACTCACTCATCACTACATGCGTTTTCATCGCAACAATATCCCGGTGTCCATCAACAAATTCACGTATCTCATGTAATCGTTGCATTGACTCTGCTTCGACTAGTACCATAAGATCCATTTCACCCGAAATACCGTGGCAAGTGACGACCTCAGGAATTCTATAAAAAATTTCCTGCACTTGGAGACAAGTCGACGCCGTATGCTTTACCTCAAAGTAAGCACTGATAGCGGCAGGTTTAGACTCATTTAACAGCACTTGGTAACCGCGAATAATATTTTTTTGTTCCAGCTTTTTTATTCTTTCCGACACTGAAGAACGTGATAGATTTACCTGCTCGGCAATATGAGACACACTCTGTCGTGCATTTTTCCTTAGTGCTTGAATAATCGCTTGATCAAACTTATCCAAAATCAATAACCTATAATATGTAATGGAAAAACGTTGACCGCCATATTGCCAGTAATAACCGTCAGATTGAAGGCAATCTTACACAATCTGATTTTTATATACCCGCTATACTGGATCCACTGCAATCAATCATTTAATCGTTCTATTCTTAAGTATAGAGTCGTTTGAGACCCGTTCAATTTTAACCTGTACAACAAAGAGAAATAATAATGAACCAAATAGCTGGAACAATCGGTCGCTGGCAGGGCGCAGGCTTAATGGCGACGACTTTGCTGGGAACTGGTGTATTTATTCTACCGCAAATGACCATTGATATAGCTGACAGCGGCGTGCTCCTAACTTGGGCAATGTTAACTTTGGCAATCATTCCAATCACATTAATTTTTGGCCGACTGTCTAGCATTTTTCCCCATGCAGCGGGACCTGCTTACTTTGTTGAGAAAGCCTTCGGTAGTATTGCTGGACGCTGTATTGGCTTAAGCTTTTTATTACTAATTCCCATAGGTAGTGCCGCTGCGATATTGATTACTTTCAAGTTTTTTTACGTCTTAGCCCCTTTGCAAGGAATCGCTGAGCTTCTAGTACAATTGGCCCTTATTGCATTTTTATTTTTAATCAATTTAAAAGGCATTCAAATATCTGCAAAGTTACAATTTTTTCTCACGTTAACCATCGTCGCCATCGTCGCCATCGTCGCTGCACTGCTGAGCTTATCTGGTCCCTATGTTGAAAAAGTTCAACTAAGTCAGCTGATCAAAGACTTCGAAGCCTCAACAGTGATGACCGCCGCTGGGATCGCCTTTTGGAGCTTTCTCGGTGTTGAGGCCATGACCCATTTAGCTAACGACTTCCGTAACCCTAAAAAGGATATGATCCCTGCGATGCTTATTGGCACTGTACTTGTGGGACTGATTTATTTAGCTTGTACTTTTCTATTACTACTCATGCCTTCCAATAGCCCCCTTGCGATGGTCGATACTTTCGATTCCTTTGTAGGAGGCTACGGTGCCCAAGTTATAGGTTTATTGGGCTTGGCCAGTGGCCTTGCTACTGTCAATGTATACTCTGCTAGTGTTTCCCGTCTTATTTGGAGCTTGAGCCGAGACCGAGTTCTACCAGCTTATTTTGAAAAACTGAATCAACATCAAGTACCGGTAAGAGCCCTCTTTGCCAACTTAGCTGCGATGGCCGCTGCAATCATTTTTACCTACGTTACGAATCAGGCGCTAGAACAGCTAATCTCGTGGACCAATGGCGTATTCGTCATCATTTATACGGCCAGCATGTTTGCTGCATTTAAACTACTGCCTCAGCGTTACATTCCCGTTATTCTGCTCAGTTTGTTTTTTTGCCTCGCCGTTGCAATTTCTTTAGGTGATAGCATGTTGTACGCTTTTGTTATCCTTACGGTATTGATTCCAAGCCTCTACTGGCAAAAGCGTCACTTGCTCCACAGGCCAATTAATCACCCGCTTTAACACAATCCTGCCAATAACCGTATCAGCCATGTAGTCTTACTAGGGATAAGCACTATAGCTACTTGGCTAATACGGGCTTTGGTTCGCTCAAACCCAGCTAAGCACCCGCGCATCCCCCTGATATCAACATTAAATGCCTGCCCCGCAAAATAGACTAGAATGACCTCTATAGAGTAAGCATTACCAACGCCACAAAACAAATAGAGATAATCACTATAAAAATATATTATAAGATATATTTTATCTATTTTTTAATTAAACAATAGATTATAAACAATAATTACACATATAATTTAGAGAAAATTATCGTCGTAAAATTGCTAGTATATTACTCAATATATTAATACTGTCAGGGTGACCTATGAATCAATTATCACAACTACGCGATCAAATACGCACTCACTATTTAGCGAATGAAACGCATGTCATCCAATCGCTAATCTCAGACGCTGCGCTCAGTAATGCATTACGCCAAAATATTTCAACAAAAGCCGCCGACCTTGTAGGCCAAGTACGTCAGCAAGGGAAACCATCAATGATGGAGAAGTTTTTAGCTGAATATGGCCTGACGACAAAAGAAGGAGTCGCATTGATGTGTCTTGCTGAGGCGATGCTTCGCGTTCCAGATGCATACACAATCGATGCCCTCATCGAAGATAAAGTAGGTAGCGGTAATTGGCACAGTCATTTAGGACAATCAGATTCCTCACTTGTTAACACCTCAACTTGGGCATTACTCATTACAGGGAAATTGATTGGCCAAACCGAGGAAGATGATAATGCGCATAAAAAAAGTATCACGCAATCAATACGCTCACTGGTCAAACGCTTAGGTGAGCCAGTGGTGCGTCGAGCCGTCGCTCAAGCAATGAAAGAGCTAGGTAGTCAGTTTGTATTGGGACGCAACATCAAAGAAGCCTGCAAACGCGCAGAAAAACAAGAGTCCGCAGGTTATTCGTACTCTTACGATATGTTAGGTGAAGCCGCGCGTACTGATGCGGATGCGCTACACTACCACGCAGCCTACAGTCTTGCGATACAAGAACTGACTCAGGTCTGTAAACACGACGATATTCGCACTAACCCGGGAATCTCGGTCAAACTGTCTGCATTACACGCCCGTTATGAGTACCCACAGCGTGAATCTGTGATGCAAGAACTGGTTCCTAGAACGCTATCATTAGCACAACAAGCTAAGGCTGGTAACATGGGCTTTAATATCGATGCAGAAGAGGCCGATCGGCTGGACCTCTCTCTCGATGTCATCGAAGCTGTTTTAAGTGATCCTTCCCTCGCTGATTGGAATGGCTTCGGGGTTGTCGTACAGGCTTTTGGCCAACGAACACGCTATGTCATCGACTGGTTGTATGCACTGGCAGAAAAACTTGACCGAAAAATTATGGTGCGGTTAGTCAAGGGAGCCTATTGGGATGCCGAAATCAAGCGCGCCCAAGTACTAGGGCTCACTGGGTACCCTGTCTATACACGTAAGATAAACTCTGATGTTTCCTATATCTGCTGCGCGAAAAAACTTCTGGAGATGACCGATAGAATATACCCTCAATTTGCCACACATAACGCACATACTGTGACGGCAGTACTACAACTAGCCCAACACATCCCGAGTGATCAATATGAGTTCCAACGTTTACATGGCATGGGGGAATCCCTTCATCACCAAGTATTAGAAAACAACGGCACTCGCTGCCGCATATACGCCCCCGTAGGTGCACACCAAGATTTATTAGCATATTTAGTCAGACGCTTGTTGGAAAACGGCGCCAATAGCTCGTTTGTCAATCAAATAGTTGATACTCGTATTACCCCACAAGATATCGCTAAAGACCCTATCAGTAGCGTTGAAAAAATCTTATCTCAAACATCTACACTGAGTAGTCACATTATTAGCGCGCCGCAAGACCTCTATGGTCAAGAAAGACGCAATGCCAAGGGCTGGGATATTACCGACCCTGTCACTATTGAAGACATAACATTACAGCGCCAACCATTTGCAGAGAAACAATGGTGCGCTAACCCTATCATTCAGGGACCAATAAAAGGCGGCGACATCCTTAGTGTCTATAACCCTGCCGACCCCTCTGAATGCGTTGGACAAGTGACGCACTGCCATGAGGATGACGTTGATACCGCCATCAGCAGTGCACAAGAAGGTTATACCCTTTGGAGTCAAACCAGTAGCCAGCACCGTGCTGACTGTCTCAATCGTTTAGCGGACCTATTTGAAGAGCATGCCGTTGAACTGTTCTCACTGGCTAGTAGAGAAGCGGGGAAAACCCTGCTCGATGCTGTCGGTGAAGTACGTGAAGCGGTTGATTTTGCTCGGTACTATGCAAACCAAGCCCATCTAAATAGCGACCAGCAGGCACGTGGGATCATCACTTGTATCTCCCCGTGGAACTTTCCTCTCGCCATCTTTTCAGGGCAAATTTTAGCCGCACTCGCTGCGGGGAATAGTGTCTTAGCAAAACCAGCAGAACAAACAGTACTTATCGCTGCACGAGCCGTAGAATTAATGCATCAAGCAGGTATTGAACCAAAGGCGATACAATTAATTCCAGGCGCGGGCCCCAGTATAGGTAAGCTACTGACAGCCGATGAGAGAATTAGCGGCGTTTGCT
Source organism: Sarsia tubulosa (assembly GCA_036873855.1). Classification (NCBI taxonomy): domain Eukaryota; kingdom Metazoa; phylum Cnidaria; class Hydrozoa; order Anthoathecata; family Corynidae; genus Sarsia; species Sarsia tubulosa. The sequence goes on from JAYJMI010144424.1 coordinate 5,084, forward strand.
TCACCGGTTCAACATTGACCGCACAACATATCAACAAAGCAATGGCACTGTCTATGCGACCAGATGCACCACTTATCGCAGAAACAGGCGGTTTGAATGCAATGATAGTTGATTCCACTGCGCTGCCAGAGCAAGTGGTTAGAGACGTTCTAGCTTCTGCTTTTCAAAGTGCTGGGCAACGCTGCTCAGCGTTAAGAGTGCTGTATTTACAAGAGGATATTGCAGACTCCCTACTTGAGATGCTCTACGGTGCGATGGACTTACTCAAATTAGGTCACTCTTGGCAATTCGATACTGACATAGGACCAGTAATTGACGAAGTCGCTCGGCAAAAAATTCAACAACACTGTGACAATTATGCCGCTAAAGGTTTAGTCTTAAAAACGTTAACTGTGCCACAAAAGGGCTTATTTGTAGCGCCAACTGTGATTAAAATTTCTGGAATTGAAGAGCTACAGCAAGAGATTTTTGGTCCAGTGCTACACGTTACTACTTTTGCCGCTAAAGACCTAGAACAGGTCATAGATACGATCAATGATCAAGATTATGGTCTGACCTTTGGCTTACATACTCGAGTCGACAACCGGGTACAGCAAGTCATCAGTAAAATCAAAGCGGGTAACGCCTATGTCAACCGCAACCAAATTGGGGCTGTCGTGGGCTCCCAACCTTTTGGTGGCGAAGGATTATCGGGGACAGGCCCAAAAGCTGGCGGGCCTCACTACGTCAAGCGGTTCAGAAAACCCGCTGAAATGTTCAGCGATGACAATCAGATAGCAGAGAAAACAACCTCCATTGATTTCCCTTATCTACAGCAATCTATCAATGCCCTTACCGACAACAAGCAACGATTGTCAAATTGGACAAATGAAATCAATAGAGCACAAATACTGTCTCAAATCTTCCCAACATATGCTACTGACAGTCATACTGTGATAAATAGCGCCGAAAACATGCCAGGCCCTACTGGCGAATTAAACCTGCTGTCTGCTGCTGCCAGAGGTGTTGTCTTGTGTTTAGGTCCTAGTTCCGACTCTGCATTGAAACAAGCAATAGCGGCCTTAGTTCAAGGTAACAGCGTCATTCTAATTGCTCAAGGGGTCACTGAAATAGCAGAAGCATTTTCTCAACACCCACTCGCTAATCAGATACCGCTGCACATCATTGAAGGAAGTGTGAATACAAAAGCACTAGAAAATGCCAATCACTTTGATGCGGTTGTCAGCTTTGCCAACAGTGACACCTTACGCCAGTACCGAATTGCACTCGCCCAAAGAACAGGTAGTTTGATTCCTCTCATCAATGAAACCGCCGCCGAGCGGTTTATCTTAGAACGCCATCTATGCATTGATACGACAGCGGCAGGAGGCAACGCGAGTTTGATTGCAGCAGTGGAAGATTAATTGAGCTTTAAATACGCAACACGGCTCATGACAACCCAAAACATATCAGAGCGTAAAATATGTGTGTGGAGGGAGGGGACATTCATAACTGCCGTATACTTTCTGTTTTAACGGTTTAAAAACGATAGGTTGATTAACTAATAGTGACTCTTCTCTCTAGCGATGACAATGTGCGCTAGAAAGGAGGTCACTGTTTTGGCCAGCTGTGACCTACTTCTCATCTCATTATTGGAATAATACGCAGCCCCTAGACCGACGGCCGTGATTAAAAACCTACGTCGTCATCAAACTTCATCTGTCAGCTGATCCTCAACCTCTGCTAAAACCAGCCACTGGTGCTATTATCTAGAGACTTTTTACACCCCTTTAACTGTCCAGTATAACTCGCTGCACGACGTTTTACTTTTTTCGCAACTCCCAGTAACCAAGGCTTTTTATTATAGGTTTTACGTTTATAACCACCTCGTCCTTCGTGGTAAGCCAAATATTGACCATAAGCATCCCATTTAGACACTCCTGTCATACGTTGAGTACCCGCTGTGTACCAACCGATGAAGTCTATTGCATCATCAAAGTCATCGCGATCAGCACCACTGTTATTAGTCGATTTTTTATATTCGCCCCACACCGCATTTAATGCTTGAGAATAACCATAAGCACTCGATTTTCGCCCTGTCGGTATAATACCCAGAAAATAATTGTAACCTGGCCGAGCATCGTCCTGAAACTTGGACTCCTGATGCATAATCGCCATCATCACCGGAATAGGCGTACCCCAAGTATTACTCGATAACTTAGCGGCCTCATACCAATCAGTATTTCCACGAAAAATGCTACAAATATTATCTAAATTTGACGGACGATAAGTTGCACACCCCACTAATAATGAAACACCTATAGCACCAACTGCTAATCGCCATCCATGATTCATGCGTATTTTCATTTAATAGACTCCAACACTCTTTGGCTAAGAAACATGCGATTAAAGCCTCTAATATTCTCTGCGGATAACTAAGGCCCTGATCCGCGAAAAAACACACTGTAAATGGCGTATTTTTTATAAATATTTTGACAAAAGAAGTCGCCCTTTGGCCGTCCCCTTTTCGGGCCGTAGAGGACTTGATCGCAAGCTCACTAAGATAACATTTTCATTACAAAAAAATAGTACTTTGACTCTACTGCCTTAAATTGACAGTCATTTTAAGGCTTTATTCCAGGCTTACTGATACATTTTTTAATTTATTCCCACCCTGCTGACACGACGCTGTCAGTAGGTACCCATTACACTGCTTCCATTATTACAAGGCACATGTGAAAAACACTTTAAATTGATTCACATCCTTCTCAAAGACATACATTCAATAAAAACCCTAAAGGAAATATAACTATGACTACCGCAATAGAAGTTGTTACATTCAAATTGTTAGAGACAGCGACTAAAGAGCAACTACTTGATACTTGTAGCGAGATGGAGCAATTTTTACACCAGCAAGACGGCTTCTACTACCGTTCACTCAGTCAAAATGACGAGGGAATGTGGTACGACATTATCTACTGGAGAGATCAGGCGGCTGCGAAAGCCGGAGGGGAAGCATTTATGGCTTCAAGTACATGCGCAAAAATGATGACAATGATCGATGGTCCTAGCTGTATCCTCACTCACATGGATGCTCTATCAGAAGTAAAGCCTGGCTAGATATCAACTTGTCAGCCATTGAACATTTCAGTGGCTGACAAGTCAGTAAATCTAGTAAAACGATCTCAATAAATGCACTATAATCACAATCAAGACTATCAATCGACCGTTGCAAGGAATCATTCTGGGTGACTTCTAACACCTGATGTTTACTATGGACTTCCACTTTCATCTAGCAAGTTAATAATATATGAGAAAAGCAGAACGACTATTCCAATTGCTCACGCTCTTACGGGGTCGGCGTACGGTCATTACTGCACGCTCCCTCGCCGAATACTTAGAAGTATCTGAGCGTACTGTCTACCGTGACATGCAGGCACTCACGCTCTCTGGCATACCTATTGAAGGTGAAGCGGGTGTTGGTTATCGGTTAAAACCTGGGTTCGCGATTCCTCCTATAATGTTCACGGCACAAGAGTTAGAAGCCATTTTACTCGGTGTGCGTATGGTACAAAGGTGGAGTGATGTTGAACTGGGCGCTGCAGCGGATAGCGCTTTAACGAAAGTCCGCGCCATACTACCGGACAAACTACATTTTGAGCATACCATTAAGCCCGAGTGGCTATTAGTACCGGAGTATTCACAAGGTGAAAACGCGCGCTTTGGTGATCAAATCAGAGCCGCCATCAAACAGCAAAACCTACTCAATATTGCCTATGAGCGCGAGGACAAACAAACCTCTAACCGCGAAATATGGCCTTTAGGTCTGGTTTTTTGGGGCCGTGTTTGGACATTAGTCAGCTGGTGTGAGCTACGCCAAGCATACCGCTCATTTCGTCTCGATCGCATTCAACAATTAGAGGTACTTGATAAGCAATATGCCAGTGACGATAACATTAACTTACAGCACTATATCCAACAAGCGAGCGGAGGAGAGCCCCAATAGTTTTTCTTAACAGTGCTTGCCGTCATCCCGGTACAATTTTAAGTATCGATTGACTCAAAGTCAGTAATGAGTTCACCGGCACTGTTTCGAGGAAACATTTCAGTATCCACATCCGTTTGAGCGCCCGCAGGGTATCTTGCACCTATTACTGTTGCCTGATTGATTAACTGGCCTAACTTCTGCAATATTTCCGAGTCTACTTGTAACGTTAACCCTTGTATATTCTCTAACATATGTTGCACGTTTTGCGTACCTGGAATAGGTACAACATGCTCCCCTTGCGCCAATAGCCATTGCAGCGTTAACTGGGCAAGACTGCACTCGGCCTGCTCGGCCAACAAGCTTGCAGGCCCAAGTAATTGACTGTTTTTATTATATAAACCGGCTTGAAACCTTGGCATATTCGCGCGAAAGTCACCCGCTTCTAACTGAGATAAATCAAAAGTCCCCGTCAAAAAACCACGTCCTAATGGACTAAAAGCCACCAGCGTTGTCCCCTGCTTTTTACACGTTTCTGCGACCGCAATTTCGACATTCCGGCTCCATAGGGAGTACTCGCTCTGCACCGCGGCTATAGGGTGTTCTCTATGGGCTTTTACCAAGGTCGGTGCAGAGACTTCAGATAAGCCGATTTCTCTAATTTTCCCCGCCGCCACTAAATCAGCTAATGCACCGACACTTTCTTCAATCGGCACCGATTTATCCCAACGATGTAGATAATACAAATCAATGACATCCGTTGCTAAGCGACGCAGACTATCCTCACAAACTTTTTTAATCATCTCAGGACGGCCGTTAATTTCGCGCTCACCTGCATCATTGCGAAACATGCCACATTTACTGGCGAGAATAAACTCATGCCGACGGCCTTTTAGGGCTTTGCCCAGTAATTCTTCATTGGCTCCAAATCCATACAACGCAGCGGTGTCCAACAAAGTATAGCCATTATCCAACGCTTGATGTAACAGCTTTTCGCCGTCATCAATACTCGGAGGTGTCCCATAAGCGTGAGATAAATTCATACAACCTAAACCTATGGCTGAACACGTCAAAGAACCGATTTTGCGATTTTTCATCAAGCTTCCCATCTTTTACCCTTGTTGTAAGAAATTGAATAATGCCTGTTACACCGAGTTGATGACAAGACATTTAGCAATGTTCATCGACTAGGGGTTATCAAGCAGTGATTTTCTAAACCCATTTAAAAGCTAAGTGACAAGCTATTTTTACTCAGCATTTTACTGCGCCATGCTCTATTGTCCCTTATCGGCTATAGCTTCTCCTGTTGTGAGTAGACCTAACAGGGCGTTTCAACTTTTAATATCGTACCTTTTTGTCACTCAATTTTTGAGAAGCCCCGCTGTTATGAATGTATATGAACCTATCGCTGTTATTGGTCTAGCTTGTCGTTTCCCCGATGCCCCTAATATTGAAACATTCAAAAAGAACCTCGTTCAAGGACATGATGCCATTCGACCAATGTCCGCTGAAGATATGCAAAGAGAAGGGATAAACCCCGATTTATTAGCAGATCCCAATTTTGTTAACGCTGGGACATTAATTAACAACCCCGCTAATTTCGACTGTGCTTTTTTTGGGCTATCCCCAAAAGAAGCGGAGCTCATGGATCCGCAACATCGCTTGTTTTTAGAAGAAAGTAGGAAGTTACTAGATGTCGCCAATCTAAGTCGAGGGCCACTAAACATCGGTATTTATGCGGGCTGCCGCCAAAGCACCTACCAAATGATGCTACCGCCAATACAGCCGGAAAACATCACGCAAACGGATTGTTTTCAGCAATTAATGGGGAACGATAAAGATTATTTAGCCACTCGAATCGCCTACCAATTAAACTTAACCGGCCCGGCGATGAGTTTGCAAACGGCTTGCTCAACATCACTAGTGACTGTTCATCAAGCGTGCCAAGCGCTACGCAATAACGAATGTGATGCCGCGTTAGCCGGCGGAGTCGGTATCTCTTTTCCACAGGGAGTTGGCTATAAGGCTTCTCCAGGTATGATATTTTCTAATGATGGTAAATGCCGCCCTTTTAGTGCGGATGGTTCAGGCATTGTCGCTGGAAACGGCTTAGGTATCATTGCTCTAAAAAGGCTAAAAGACGCTATTAAGGATGGTGATACTGTCCACGCAGTGATTAAAGGCTCGGCATTATCCAACGATGGAAAAGCAAAATTGGGCTTCACCGCCCCTGGAAAAACAGGCCAACAAAAAGCGATTAAACTCGCTTTAGCCAATAGTGGCATAAACCCAAATCAAGTCGGCTTACTTGAAGCCCACGGCACAGGCACTCCCCTTGGAGACCCTATTGAAGTACAGGCGATTGCTGAAATATATCGTTCAGCGGGGGTCCCCAAGCAAGCGTGCGCTATCGGCTCTGTTAAAGGTAATGTGGGTCACCTCGATACCGCCGCAGGGATTGCCAGTTTAATCAAAGCCATTTTATCAGTCAGGGATGATATTTTACCCCCGACCCTACACTGCAAGCCCTCTAATCCGAACATTGCCTTCGAAACATCGGCATTCTATCTTGTGACAGAGCAACAAGCTTGGCCTAAAAGCTTCAAAGATCGGATTGCTGCAGTCAGCTCGTTTGGTATTGGTGGAACCAATTGCCATATGCTGGTGCAACAAGCTCCCACGACCCTATCCAGCGAACAACCGAGTAACGAAGAAGCAGATAGAACACACATTTTAGCTGTTAGCAACCACTGCAAAGACAATCTAAGCACTCAAATAAATCATTGCATTAGCGCCACACAACCCGAATTACTCGCGGCACAATGCAGAACACTGGCCATAAAACGACAGCATTACCCATCTCGCATCGCGGTTGTCGGAAAAGATAAATCATCATTACAACAAGCGCTCTCAGCTGCGTCAATTCACACGGTAAAAGCAAACCCCAAAACAGTGTGGCTATTCTCTGGCCAAGGTAGCCAAATAACAGGGATGGGAAAAGCATTTTATTCTTCCCATTGCGTTTTCAAAGAAGCGATTGATCTCTGTTGCCACCTATTCGCAACAGAAGGCATCACCCATTTAACGCAAATTATGTTTGAAAGCTCATTTGCAGAACAACTGGATCAAACCTATTACACTCAACCCGCGCTATTCACTTGGCAATACGCCATGGCAAAATTACTGCTGTCTTGGGGGATTAAACCCAATATTGTAGTAGGCCACTCTATTGGGGAATTTGCCGCCAGCGTTGTCAGTGGGCATCTAGTATTAGAATCCGCCATTCGCCTAGTTGCGCACCGCGCTTCTCTCATGCAAAACAATGTCCAGCTTGGATCGATGTTAGCGATCCGCTGTTCAGAAGAAAATGTAAATAACTTATTAAACAAGCACCGCAATGTTTGTATCGCGGCACGTAACAACGAAGAGAGGTTTACATTAAGTGGTCCGGAAGAAAGCATTAACAACCTTCTCAAAACGTTGACCCAAGAAGAGATTCCGCATCAGCGACTCAGTGTTCAGCGCGCTTTTCATTCGTCGGCAATGGAGCAAATTAAAGAACCTTTTTACAATCATTCAATTCCATTAAATAGTACATCTGCGCATACGACGATGTATTCAACCCTGACAGCTAAAACAGTAGAAAAAGACGGCTTAGATAACAATTATTGGTTCCAACAATTACGTCAGCCTGTGCAGTTTCATCAAACGATTACCGCTCTCTCTGCGGAGCATCCCGATGTCGTGCTAGAAATTGGCCCCGATGGCAGCTTTTCCCAGCTGCTCAAAAACCAGCAAAGCCTTAATCAGACGAGCCAGATCAGTAAAACCTCACAACCTTCCATAGCAGCGCTCGCCGCTGAGCTCTATAGCCTTGGCTATAATACGCCGCTGGAAGAGTATTATGCTGAAGCAAACCGAAATTCAATGTCTTATGCACAAATGCCCGCCATCGAGTTTTCGCCGACTCGATGCTGGCCCGATAACGCGATTAACGTTTCTCGTTCCGCTTCTCAATCAAATGGTCTCAGCCAATCCAACGAGTTAGATGAAACGATGACTCGCTGCAACGATACCCAATTATGGCAGTGGAAATGGTTAGCACTGCCTCCGTTGTATCAGCAGAATTTACAAAAAATAAATAAGATATCAGACGAAAAATGGTGCCTTGTTGGCGATCATGACTTCAGCCAAACCTTAGCCTCATTTATCGAGTCCTCTGGACAACAGTGTGTTATCTGTGAGGAACCACCTCACACCAGATACGACCATATCATTGACACCCGATTACTAAACATTACGCTGTCGCCAGATAAAAGCATTGAGTCCTTAGAGTCCGCGGCCAATCAACTGGTCGATTGGGGACGTTATGCAGAATCATATCCAGAGTGTCAAATCATCACACTCGTCTCCAATGCTAGTCACTTAGACAACCCACAGCAAGGAAACCTGCTATGGCCTCTCCTCAACCTGTGCCGAACTTACGCCAATGAAAAGCCTCATCTGAGTCATTGTTGTTTAGATATTACAGACAGCCCATTAACTGAAGGTTTTGTCAGTAAATTACAGCAAGTCATAGAGCTGGGAACGGTTCTTTTACTGAAAAATGACAGCTTATACTCACTGACAGTAGACAGCCAATCCATAGCCTTTCCTGAAAACCCCAGTGAAACACCGAGTGATCATCACACGTTAATAGCAGGGTTAGGCACCGTTGGATTAGGATTAGCACAGTGGCTAGCAGACAGAGGGTGCCAGAAACTGGCATTCCTAATACGTAGAGCGCCGAATTCCAAACAGCAAAAGATCATCGATAAACTGTCATCTCGTGGAATATCCATTCATGTTATCAATGCAGATATAACCTCTAAAACAGCGTTATCTACTGCATTTGATCCACTCGATATATCCATCGATAGAGTCTTCCATACCGCCCATAGCGGCATAGAAAAACTGCATCCACTGGAAGATATAAAAGCCTTCAGCGGTTCACTCCCTGTAAAAATACAAGGTAGCGTCAATTTATATCAACTGCTTAAATCTCAGCCTCTAAAGCTTTACTGCATGTTCAGTTCAGCGACCAGTGTCATGGCGATGCCCGGTGCTAGTGGCTACGCTACAGCTAACGCTTGGCAAGATGCCTATTCAGCCTACTTGCGCAGCAATGGCGTAAAAGCGGTCACTGTTTCTTGGGGGCAGCTCGCTTTATCAAAAGAAGCAGAGCACATTACCCAAGTCGATAAAACGGGGATTACAGCACTCAATAGTGATCAAGCTTTTTCAATCATGACCCACTTAATTAACAGCGATATCTCCGGTGCCTCGCCTATTATTTTTGACCCGGTCACTCTGGGCCGTACTCTAGAAATACTGCCGGCGACATATCCTTGTTTAAAGCCGATTTTAAGACTCGAAGAGACAGAAAAGAAGCAGCAAACTTTAGACTTACAAACAATCGCAACTTTCACAGGTAAGCAGAAAGAACAAGCGATCAGTGAGTATATCCACCAGCTCATCAGTGACAAGCTCAAGTTTAAGTATCATCAACTAAACCCTGAACAATCATTGACAGAGCAAGGAGTTGACTCCCTTGTATTCCTTGAGCTTGTGCAAATCATCAATCAGCAGCTAAAGCTAAGTTTGCCATCGACTGTCGGTTACGAATTTGGCACTATACATTCCCTTGCAGCACACATCACCTCTCAATTAACACATGACGACATCGCTTTCTGCGAACAAAAAGCAAAGTCACAAATGGCTATAGTGCCAGACCCTAGTAATAGATATGAGCCTTTCCCATTAACCGATTTACAGCAGGCCTTTTGGATTGGCAGGTTAGACGGTTTATCTCTAGGTAGTGTTTCCTGTCATCAATATGTCGAACTAGAGCTAGATAACCTCGATTGTGCACGGCTGGAATCCGCTTGGAATACATTGATACAACGCCATGAACTAATGCGCTGTGTCATTCTGCCATCAGGACAAAACCAAATTATTCAGCATATCGATCATTACTCCGTTGAACATCGAGATTTAACCCAGCTAACCAAAGAGCAACGCGCCAAAAAGTTAGAATCCATTCGTAACAGGATGAGCTTCCAAGTCTTTAACCCTGAAGTATGGCCTCTATTTGAGCTTTCTGTGAGCCAACTCTCAGAGAGTAAAAGCAGAGTGCATTTAGATATAGACTTACTCATATTTGATATACAAAGCTTTCGTATTATTTATGCAGAACTCGCCGCGCTATTAGAGAATGAACACACTCAATTCCCTGAGCTGGAACTGTCTTTCCGCGATTATATTTTGGCTGAAAAGAAACTCGAAGAAAGTGCGGACTGGCTAGAGGCTAAAGCTTTCTGGATGGATCGACTAGCCACGATTCCCAACGCCCCACAATTGCCGATAATCAATAGCTTAAATACGAATGAGCCAACCACCTACCGCACTTTAGATCACCGTTTATCGCCATCTTTATGGCAGCAGCTACGTAAGTTTGCAAGTAAATTTGCCTTAACACCTAGCAGCGTTTTACTCACGGCTTACACTCAGGCTTTGGCCCTGTACAGCAAGTCTGCTGAGTTTACATTGAACATCACTTACTTCAATCGTAAGAATGTGCATGAACAGATAATGGATGTTTGTGGAGATTTTACCTCCCTCATGCTACTTCCAGTGGCCAGCCATGCAAATCAGCAATTTGCAGGTGAGGCAAAACGCATTCAAAACGACCTATGGGACGCTTTAAAGCATCGAGACTTTAATGGCATAAGAGTCATGCGCGAACTTGGCCGGCACAAGGAAAGCGGCGCTGACAAAATAGAAATGCCTGTTGTGTTCACCAGCATGATCGGCATGGATTTTGATGACCCTTCACGCCCCGATTGGCCATTAATGAGCAAGCAAGTATTCGAAATAAACCAAACACCTCAGGTCTGGATTGACTATCAAGCTTCTGAATACGGCGGCGCACTCATGACACGTTGGTTTATCGCCGATAACTTATTCGAGGATCAAATAATTGAGGGGGTGTTCTCCACTTACACCCGATTCTTAGAACAGCTCGCCAACCAAGAATCCCAATGGCAAACATTTGCGCCCGATTTAAGGAGCCAACAAGACCAGCATATCTATAAATTGCTAACAGAGCATCAACCAATCGATGATTCATTATTGATGCCTCAGCTACTCCAGAGACAAGTCAAAGCGCTACCTGACAGCCCCGCGTTGATCTATCAAAATACTGTCATCGATTACCGGACACTCGGCGTTCACGTTAACACTCTGGCTCATTACTTAATTAAACAGGGCCTGCCACCGTCTTCGCCTGTCATTGCTTTAATGCCGAAGCAAGCCCTATCTCTGGTCGCTGCTTTTGCGATCCAGTCCGCTGGTGGCTGCTATGTGCCCGTCAATAGTGAATACGACAATGATCGTTTACAAATGATCATTTCAGAGCTTTCACCATTTGCCATTCTCACTGTCGGCCAGCAGATATCTGCAGCACACGAATGCCCCGTCATCAACCTAAAACAATTAGATTTAACCCCTTACGATGGGACTCCTCCTCACGTGAGGCAAACCCCGGATGAGCTAGCTTATATCATCTACACATCGGGAAGTACCGGGCACCCGAAAGGGGTGATGCTAAACCACCGTATGCCGATCAATACATTGACAGCACTGAGCAAAAAATTATCTATCACAGATAAAGATCGCACTTTATCACTCTGTGCATGCCACCATGATATGTCCATTTTTGATAGCTACGGAATAATGACAAATGGCGGCAGCGTGATTTTCCCCGACGCTGATAAGCTTTATGATCCTGAGCACTGGCTATCTTTAATAGCAGCTCATCAACCCACTATCATCAACGCTGTCCCTTCCTTCATTTCATTATTATTGGACGCCTTAGAAAGCAAACCCAGAGAATTACAGCCACCCAGACATATAATGATGGGCGGAGACTGGATTCCAATCTCGCTGGTTAACCGAATCAATACTCTCTGGCCAGCATGTAAAGTACAAAGTATTGGTGGGCCAACTGAAACCGCGATTGTTTCTGCTTATTACCCTGTGACGACAATTAATCCCACTTGGTCCTCCATTCCCTACGGAAAGCCATTGAGCAATCAAAGTTGCTACATTCTATCCCCAGACGGCCGCGATTGCCCTGTCGGTATTCCAGGTGAAATTTGCACCGGTGGTATGGCTTTGTCTTTAGGTTATTGGCAAGACGATATCCTGACCAACAAGCGCTATAAAATGCATCCCACTCAAGGTGTACCTATCTTCCACACAGGTGACCTAGGGTGTATTGGCAAAGATGGCAATATTGAAATACTAGGGAGAATGGACAGCCAAATTAATCACAATGGGCTACGTATTGAGCCCGGTGAAATCGAAGCAGCTATTAACCAATATCAAGGCATCAGTGAAGCGGTCGTCATTTACGCAGGGCAACCGAGAAAACAGCTACAGGGCTTTATTACTAAAACGACAAACTCGATAAGACACGAGGGTGTTTCCAATGCTTGGATACCTGCTAACAACACAGCCCATAGCGCCTGTCTCGATTTACCTAAGGGATTTAATTTAGACCATTACGCTGCGCGTTTCGCCAAAATGGAGCAGCTCAGTATCTGGGTGATGTTAGCCACTATCCAACAGGTGGGGTTACTTGCGAAACCACAGCAAACGAGTTCAACCTTAGAGATATTAAAGACATTAAATGTCGCCCCTAATTATCAGAAAATCCTGATGAGCTGGATCGATGCTCTCGTCGCAGAAGGGTTCATCCTCAAGGGAGACGATCAATCTTTTACAGCGACTCATAAAGTCATTGAAACACAAAACCTTGACCAACTTCGCCAAGAAGTAACACAACAACTAGCAGACAACAGTACCTCTGCCGAACAACGGCTATGGTCTCTTTATACGCGATGCATTGATAAAATTGATCAGCTTTTAACGGGGGACTTTAACCCGCTATCTCTCATGTTTGAGGATGGAAAAACCGACTTTGCAGAAAGCCACTACCGAGAAAACATCGTATCCCAACACTTTAATCACGTCGCTGGTAAAACAGCTAACGCCTTATTACAGGCCAAAAGTCTATCATCAGGCTTACGTATTTTAGAGTTTGGCGCGGGTATCGGTAGTGTGACACACGATATTTTGAAGAACGTTCCCACTCAGAATTTCAGTTATGACTTCACCGATATCTCACCATACTTCTTAGATAATGCAAAAGAAATGTTCAAAGACTGGCCGCAAATGCGCTACAGCCAGTTCAATATCAATCAAGAACCGGGCATCCAACAATTTCAGTTGGGCACTTACGATTTAATCATCGGGGCTAACGTCTTACACGATGCGATTAACGTACATACCAGTATTGCTTACTTAAGACGTTTATTGAAACCAGACGGCCATCTAATGTTAGTCGAAGGGACGTTGAATCCTAAATTTCAAATGGTCAGTTTAGGTTTTGTCGAAGGTTTAAGTCACTACGAGGATGAGCGACTCGAAACACACCTACCAATGATCAGTGCCCCCTTGTGGAAAAGCCATCTAAAGCGTGCAGGGTTTAGAGAGTCCGCTAGCTTTCCCCCGCAAAACCATGACGTCGAAAAAATGAACTATCACGTCATCATTGCAGAGAATAACGGCGAAGAATCACATTTAGACTGGGCCGATTTGAATCAGTGGCTAAGACAAAAACTGCCAGAGTATATGCTGCCAACTCAGTGGCACCACTTAGATAAAATGCCGCTGTCTTTAAATGGTAAAACAGATCGGGTAGCAATGGCAAAAATGCTAGATAACCAGAAAGCCGTGCAAAACTCCGTCAATATACCTTTGCAATCAGAGCATTCCCGAACCCTGGCAAGTATTTGGCAGGACATACTAAACACAGAAGTATCCTCAGATGATGCTAATTTCTTCTCACTGGGGGGAGACTCTCTTTTAATGACCCGCCTCAGTAATAAGATCCAAAATCACTACAGTTTTTCTCCTGATTTAGTCACGTTATTACGACATCCAATTTTATCCGAACAAGCCAAATTGATAGAAACCGCTATGCTTACCACCCCGCGAGCGGCAGATGAATCCTGTGATTTCGAAGAGGGCATTATCTAATGCAAAGCGGATTGATTGAAGGACAGACCATGACAACAAGCCAGCAGCAAGCGTTAGTTGAATTAAAGGAGCAACTTAGCAAGCGAAATATTCGGGTATGGGTTGAGCAAGGGCAGCTAAAATACAGCGCCCCTAAGAATACGATGACAGCAGACTTAAAAAAATCCCTGAGACTGCATAAAAACCAATTACTAATAGATTTATCCGTTAATCTCATTGTTGAAGCGAAGCCCGAGCTCTTCGCATCCCCCGATGACCGGTACAAACCTTTCCCGATGACGCAATTGCAACAAGCCTATTGGGTCGGCGAGCATGCAGGATATGCCCAATCCTGTACGCCATGCTTTTTCCATCACGTGAAATTCCCCCCGCTTGACCCAGAAAACCTAACGCGTGCCTTGCACTCTATGCAACACAAGCACGAAGTACTACGCACTCGTTTCTTTGAGAATGGCACCCAAGCTATTGCCAAACCCGGTGACAATTTATGCCAACTAAAAGTAACAAACCTTCGCTCTTATGAAGCATCTGCCGCTGTAAACACATTAGAATCACTGGCAAAAATAGCCCCCAAGCAACTACCATCACTGCAAGAAGGGCCGCCTCTCGCGGCGCATTTAGTGCAAATAGCAGAGCATTCGCACCTCTTGCTTTCTATTCGTCTCAACGTGATCGATGGCCCCTCTCTGAAAATTATTTTCCACGACTTACTCGAGGCACTTTTCAATAGCAATGAAAACAATGAAACTCTAGATACTCAAAGATCTCAGACTAGCAACAGCTCAGAGTTAGATTCAAGCTTAAGTTTTCGTGATTATGCCCTCGCGGTTAACCAATACCAAAACCAGAAAAGTGTAGATTACTGGGAGAAGACACTACCGACACTTCCTCCTGCCCCAGAGCTCCCTACCACAGGTGAATCCCCCACTCTGTCATCCTTCTCCCGTCTACAGGGTAAGTTAAACCGCAGTCAATGGCAGCAGCTGAAAAAGCATGCCATTTTTTACGGCGTGACGATAAATGCCGCTTTACTTTCCCTCTTCGCTGCAACTATCAGACCTTGGTCACAAAACAAAGATTTTTGTTTAAATATGCTACTGAACTACCGACCTTTTTATCATCATGAAATGTCTACTCTCACAGGAAACTGCACCAATAACACTTTGATTGAATGCTCCGATACAGGAAGCTTTTTAGATCAAACGAGACAATTGCAGGAACAGCTGACTCAAAAAGTTGAGCATGCCAGTGTCTCTGGCGTTTCCCTCCTCAGGCAATTACAACAAAAAAACTTAAGCGATAAACCCGCTGTACCTTTTGTTTTTACCAGTGGCGTCTCGACAGAACAACGAGAAAGCCAATTTCACTATACCAATCAGTTGGAAATTGTCAGTAACCACCTCCAGACACCGCAGGTATGGCTAGATCACCAAGTGGTTGAAAACGAGGGCGAGCTGCTCTATTTTTGGGATTATGTCGAAGATATTTTTTTACCGGACATACCGCAAAATATTTTTAAATATTATGAAGAATGTTTACATGCACTCGTCTCTGAAGAAACTTGGCAACGCTTACCCAAAGCGAATAAACCGCATGATTTACCGGCGATAGAGCACAGCGTTCAAGCAACGGCTTTAAGCCTCTCACAGCTCATACAACAACGGGTAAACCAAAGCCCAGATGCTTGTGCTTTAATTTCTGACAACGGCTCCCTCACTTATCGGGAGCTCATGGTAAAAGCCAAAAATTGTGCCGCCTATTTGCAGGCAGCCGGCGTTCAACCACAGTCGTTAGTCGCAATCCAAATTGCTAAAAATGAAACGCAAATGATTGCAATCATTGCAATCACGCTGTGTGGCGCCAGCTGGCTGCCACTGGATAAATACACGCCCCTTGCCCGTAGAGAGCATATATTAGCGCACAGTGGCTGCCCATTTTTAGTGACAGAACTCAATGACCTTAGCTGCGCCAAAAGAATTCATAGCCAAGACCTGCTGCACGCCACTGGCGACTATCGCGCAGTTCACACCCAGCCAGAAGACCGAGCTTATGTTATTTACACCTCAGGCTCTACCGGTCAACCTAAAGGCGTTGTCACTAATCACAAAGCAGTCCTCAATACACTCTTTGCGATTAACGATACTTTCAATGTCAGTTCCTCTGATCGAATTTTGGCACTTTCAGCGGCCAGCTTCGATTTAAGTATTTATGACCTTTGGGGATCAATAGCCGCAGGCGCCACTTTAGTGATTCCAGCAGATACACAGTACCCCGATCCAATATCTCTGATTCAGCAATGTCAGCGCTACCAAGTGACAATCTGGAATTCTGTACCCGCACTCTTAGATATGGTGCTATCAATCGACACTCATCTTCACTCGAAAGATCTAGATTCCCATTCCATGGCCACCCCACCATTGCAAACATTACGTACGATTATGCTCAGCGGCGATTGGATTCCGATGAAACTGGCTTATAAAGTCAGGGATGAATATCCCGATGCCCTATTTTATAGCTTGGGAGGCGCAACAGAAGCTTCAATTTGGTCGAATTATTTCCCCGTTCAAAAGATTGATCCTCAGTGGAAATCGATTCCCTATGGCTATGCTTTAAGTGGGCAACAGCTCTATGTCTTAGATGAGCACAATAATATTTGTTTACAGGGAGTGGCCGGAGAAATACATATTGCGGGCACTGGACTCGCAACAAAATACCTCAACGACCCAGCGAAAACAGAAGCGAGTTTTTTTGTACACCCTAGCGGTGTCAGGCTTTACGCAACCGGAGACCTCGGGCGATACCGACAATCAAATGGTATCGAATTCTTAGGTCGAAAAGACTTTCAGTTAAAGATTCGCGGCTACCGTATTGAATCTGGAGAAATAGAAACACAGCTTGAGCATATTCAAGGCATAAAAGCGTGTTGCGTTTTTGCCGTAAACCACAGTGAAACACCTTATCTTGTTGCTTGTTACACCGGCTCTGTACTATCAGATATAGAGATCAGGAGCAGTTTATCGCTTCAGCTACCCAACTACATGTTACCTGATTTATATATACACCAAGCATCACTCCCCTTAAACAGCAACGGCAAGATTGATAGATCACAACTACAGTTTTTAGCTATTTCACTTCTCAGTAAAAAGGTATCAGACACTTCATCAACAAAGTTATCCACAGCCCATCCACTGCACACTATTTGGGAAAAAGTTATTGGTCACTCCCCAGCGGGTAATGAAAACTTCTTCCAGCACGGGGGGAACTCTCTCTTGGCGGTACATCTACTCAATGCGATTAAAACACAATTCTCGGCGGACCTAACACTAGCAGATATTTTTAACACTCCGACGTTTAACGACTTGTCAGAGCTCATTGAGGAGCGCGGCCATTAATAGAGCTCAACGTTCTATTAAAGACACCTCTCATTTTTAAGGACTTAACGATTACAATGAAAAAGCACAGCAAGCTACTGCCATTTGCCAGCCCCAAAAAACACGCGACCTTAGATCTATTTTGCATGCATTATGCAGGTGGTAGTAGTGCCATCTTCAGGGAGTGGGACCAAATTTTCCCCGATTGGATCGCCGTACGCCCGATTGAGTTGCCTGGCAGAGGTACTCGACTTTTTGAAACACCACTGACGGATCCCGAGGCACTCATTGCGCAAATAGGCGAGGCAATACAACAGGAAATTCAGCGTCCATGGGCGCTTTTTGGTCACAGTTTAGGGGCTGCGCTAGGTTACCGTATTTGTCAGAACCTCCAAGAAAAAACAGCGCCTTTAGCATTTTTCCCCGCTGGCCGACACGCCCCCACACTTTACGACCCCGCGCCCAAAAGAGGGCACCTCAGTGACAGTGATTTAATTGAGGCTGTACGCGATTTAAATGGATCTCCAGAAGAAGTATTGCAAAACAAAGAGCTAATGGAGCTTTTACTGCCAATGATCAGGGCGGACTTCATCCTCAGCGAAACCATCCAGAAAACGGAAGCACCTCTGAAATTAGACTGCCCCGTACATGTCTTTGCCGGTAGTGATGACCCAGAAGTACCTATCAGTACTCTATCTCAATGGCAGGACTCATGTCGCCAAAAAGTCGCCATAGAGATCATCCAAGGTGATCACTTCTTTCTTCACGATCGCGCCGCGGTATTAACTATTTGCCAGCAAATTAGTCACTGCTTAGCGCCACTACTTCATCTCCAAGCCAGCATTCAAAACCAAGGAGCTTCACATGGATAATAAGGACACCCTTCACTCATTAGCCGCGCAAAACAGTGCTAATGACCCGATAGAGTTACAGACGACTTGCCAAATCATCGGCTTTGGACCGGCCTGCACCAGTCTATTAGTAGCCGCTGATCGCTTAGGTCTATTAAACACCTTACTCGATACTGGGTTGATCATTCATGAGAAAGCTTCTGGATTACAACCACTATTAAAAGCGGGAATTAACTATGACATCCCATCCAATTCTGACGCACTAGATTTCTTGTCAGGTATTTCAGAAGACGGCATCTTCGCTTCGGTACTTTCACTTCCCGCTGCACAGGTTATTCGAGCTGCAGAAGGCAATGCTATTTCCTTACAGCTGGTTGCTTTACTCATCGAAGATATTCGCCAATGTTATCTACAATTACTCTCTAATTACCCAAACAGTTACATTCTCTATAACAGTCATGTAGAGAGTATTAATCAGCATTCAGACGGCTGGAATATCTGCACGACAGACTCAACGAAGCCAGTGAAAGATCACACCGGAAATAGTCACCGGCCAAACAAAACACATATTTTCAGCGCGTATGTCATTATTGCCAGTGGCAGTAAACCTTATATCCCCGAAGAAATTCGCGCGCTTTGTGAGCGTCGTAACACGTCGCTAATACATTCTGAAACAATGCTGCGTGATCCAAATGTTCTGCTGGACAGCACTGACCCGACAAAACCCATTGCTATTATCGGCGCGTCCCATAGCGGCTTTTCGGTATTACATCGCTTACTCAACCAACAAAAGGGAATAACTCAGAACATTAAAATGTTACATCACTCACCGATACGTCGAATGCACTTAAGCAGAGAGGCCGCGCTAGAAGCGGGTGAAAAATTTGATGTGACACAAGATGTTTGCCCAGATAGCGGCAGAGTTTTCCGTTTTCAAGGCTTATATAAACGTTCCAAGCGTCTCTATGAAGATGTTGTTCAGCAACACTACCCTTTTGTGAGCTTATATCAATGTTCAAGCAAGGTAGAGACGGAACAGCGATTAGAAGGAGTGAGTGTTGTTGTCGCCGCAACGGGCTATCGACCTTTATTACCGAAAATCCGCAACGCATCGCAACAGCAGATCACTTTAGCGCGACAAGGCTCAGCACTGTCCCTCAATCCTCAAGCAAACCTTTGCACTGATATTGGCACCCCACTACAGGGACTGATGGCGCTAGGGTTGGGCTATGGTCGACAACACAGTGGAATTGGTGAGCCCTCTTATTCAGGTGCCCCTGTCGGTATTAATATTTTTCAAGGCGTTGATAGCGAAGCTATTTGCCAGCAACTCAGCGCGATAAAACCATTATTTTGTGAGAAAAGAGATGAAGAAGAGTTTGTTTAAAAAACTAACCGGGCACTTTAAAAGTGAGCAGACAGGTGTTTCAGCCAAAACCGAATGGGCCGACCAATTAACTCGATCCCGCCATGCGGGGCCAAGAATGGAAAACCAGACAACACTGAACGACACTGAGTATGGAGTTAGTACCCGTGCTGTTCATTCTGGCACCTACAATGATCCCGTGACGGGTGCTGTTGGCTCTCCTATTTTTAATAGCACCACTTACTTATTTCAAAAAGAATCGTATGAAGCATTCGAGCAGGGAATGATTCGCGACTATCCGATATACGGTCGTTATGGCACACCCAACCAATGGGTCGTGCAAGAAAAAATTGCCGCACTGGAAAAGGCGGAAAGCTCCATTGTCTTTTCATCGGGCATGGCGGCGATTAGTACAACACTATTAGCCCTCACCAATCGAGGGGGGCATATTGTGACGGCCCTAGACCTCTATGGCGGTAGTTACAACCTGATGCGTGACGATATGCACCAATTTGGGCGTTCGGTCTCTTTTGTTGACCCCATCGATATCGATGCTATCGAAAATGCGATCACCGCAGATACCGAAATGTTGTTTTTTGAAACATTAACCAATCCGTTATTAAAGTGTGCGCCTTTAACGCAGCTCGCCGCTCTGGCCAAAAAGCACGCCATATTTCTCGTCGTCGATAATACTTTCCTCTCACCCTACTTTCTAACTCCTCTAGATCAAGGAGCACATGTTGTCATCCACAGCGGCACAAAATATTTAAACGGCCACAGTGATTTGGTGGCGGGCTGTGCCTCGGGAAACCGTAAATACCTCGATATGATTTGGGGACAAATGCTCAAATTGGGGGGCAGCATGAACCCACAAGATTGCGCCATATTAGAACGCAGCATGAAAACACTCGCGATACGCATGCAAGCTCATCACAATAATGCACTCTCTTTAGCACAATGGCTAGAAACACAGCCCCAAGTGGCGCGAGTCTATCATCCTGGCCTTGACTCTTACCCATTCCCTTACGCCGATGAGCTGTTGCAAAATGGATCGGGGGGGATGGTTTCTTTTGAACTCTATGGTGGTAACAACGCTGGATTTACACTAATGCAGCACTTAAAGCTACCTCAAGCGGCAACCAGTTTAGGCGGAGTAGAAAGCTTAATTAGCATGCCATTTAATACCAGTCATAGCAGCCTCAATACGGTACAACTAGAAGAAGTAGGTATTAACCCTGGTTTAATGCGTCTATCGGTAGGAATTGAAGATATTGCAGATTTAAAAGCCGATTTTAGCCAAGCGCTTGCTGCGATTACGGGAGAAAAGAAATGAGAAACGGTATCAACGTCGCCGCTGTCAGTGAATTAGTCCACGAAATACGAAACGTCAGTGGAGAAAACGAAATACATTACGGAGTCGACTTAGAATGGATTGGCGGATTAACAATGAAGTTAAACACCAATACACTGACATTTGGCAGTAAAAAAATGGGGAGGGATTTCACCTTTACTATCGACCACTTTACCAACCCACACCCGACAGCAGCGGCATCTCCCGCTGATTTTTTCCTAGGTGGTGTCGCCGCTTGCGTCGCCAATATACTGGTGCAAGGTGCTTCCTATAAAGAGATGGCAATCAGCCATTTAAACGTTCGCGCAGAAGGAAAAGTGCCCACCCATTCAAAACAGAGTGAAACAATTCAATCCGGTGGCATTAAAGTGCAGTTAGATGCAAACGGCAACCGCTGGCAATACAAGCAAATGATGATGAACGTCGCTCGCTTTTCACCTAATTATGTCACGGCCACCCGAGAAAATAATATCCAGTTACACTATGAACATCAGCCAATTTCTCTACATCAAGGCGCTTTGTTTGCATCGCATCACTGCGATGAAAATCAAGTAAAACGCGCCATAGATACGGATAACACTTTACTGCATGCGGGGGTCGATATTGCGTGGAGGGACGGGACTCAGTTTGATGTATCACTATTAGATAGACAATGGAAAGATCAACATTGGTCATTATCAACGACTTTCTGCGTTGATCAACCTAGTGCCGCACTAGGTTTAAACAGCGCTCCTAATCCCCAAGAATATATCATCAGTGCGATTGCAGCGGATGTTGCACAAAATCTTGTCATCATTGCTCAAGAAAATGGCAGCCCTTTAAAAAGCCTCTCTGCCCGTATAACTTGTAAATTAGATATGCAAGGTTGCTTCAATATTTTTGATAAATCCGCCGTACAATTGCAAGATACAACGCTCCATATTTCTGCTATGAGCAACCATTCGGAAGCAGATATGCAGCAGTATATTGAATGGGCTTGCCAACGCTCAGTTTGCTGGCAGAGCTTTGTTAACCCATGCCCCCTGCCTTTAAAGCGTGAAGAACTTTAAAGAATGACTATATGGCATACTGAAGTATTGGCATGTCATTATTTACAACGTCCCTTATTACAACGTCTCTTAATAGGTGTATCAAAAATAATTAACAGGCCTCTCAATTAACCGCTATGTAACGCGTTAATTGAGGGGCTTGACTCAGTCAGTGGCGATTATGGCTCCATAACCTGCTGTCTAGCCGTCCTTCTTTTACTCCCCGAGTTTCTGCGCCCGCGTTTACTTGAAGGCGAATTCAAGGCTGCATCTGAAGGTATACTGTCAGAGACATCCCCAGGTAATTTATTTAATTGCGCTTCAATCAACGCCGCCTGTCCTGCGATGCTAGAGTGCTCAAAGATTTTAATCACCGCAATATTGGTATTAAATGCCGCATTAATTTTACCGGCTAAACGCGTCGCTAATAGAGATGATCCCCCTAGCGCAAAGAAATTCGACGATACATCTTGTACTTGACGAGAGAGTAACTCTCCCCAGATTTCCGTCAAAGTAACTTGTAGATCCGTTGTTGCAGAAACTCGGTTATCAACGACTTGATTTAGTGTCGCTTGCGCTTGCTCCACAAGAGCACTACGATCCACTTTACCATTACTACTTAAAGGTAGGCTCGGTAAAAACTTTATCACTTTAGGTACTAAAGTTTGCGGTAGTCGGTCCGTTATCCAAGCTTCTATTTTTTCTAGTTCGGCCCCCTGCTGCCCTGAGTGTTGGGCCACTTCAGATACGACAAAAGCGACCAGCTGATCCCCTTGGCTTTCACTTCTTCTCGCGACGACAATTGCTTGTTCAATGCTATCCATCGCCGCCAAGCAAACCTCTATCTCCCCCAGTTCAACTCTCACACCATTGATTTTGACTTGATTATCTTGCCGACCCAATAGCTCAATAACACCAGAAGGCTGCATTCTCGCCCAATCTCCTGTTCGATATAAGCGCTCAGTCGTTTGCGGATGAACAATAAATGCCGCTTGCGTCTTAATCGGATCTTCCCAGTAACCTTCTGCAAGCCCAACCCCTGCGATATACAGCTCACCGGGGACCCAGTCGGGAGTATTTTGCAATTGCTTATTCAATACATACAACCGCTGATTGGCCATCGCTTTGCCATAGGGGATACTTGGCCACTTCGGATCTACTGATTTAATATCATAGCCAATTGACCATATAGCCGCTTCTGTCGCTCCGCCCATGGACACTAAACGAACGTCGGGGAATTTCTCTCTAAGCTCTGCACAGCAAGCCACATTGAGCCAATCAGCGCTTAACATAATGGTATTCATTGTCGATATAACATCGGTGCTACTGACATCTTTCAAATGATCATAAAATATTTGAAATAAAGCCGGCGCACTATTCCAGACAGTCACTTGGTTCTGAATGACTAATTTGAGCCAATCCGATGGCTCAGGTAGTGCGCTCGATGTAGGGATCACAACTTTGCCTCCCACTCCCAGCAAGCCAAATATATCGTAGACCGATAAATCAAAACTGAGCGAAGATACCATTAAACAACTATCATCAGCGGCCACTTCATAGCGCTGATTCACATCGAGTACTGTATTTAATGCGGCGCGATGGCTCAGCATTACACCTTTTGGTTTACCTGTTGAACCTGAAGTAAAGATGACATACGCAAGATCATCGCCCTTCGCCTGATTGAATGTTTGGCTACTTCCGGTAAAAGGTTGCTGTAACAACGACTGATCAATGAATATCTTGGGTTGATTAAACGGCGACTCAGCAGACTGTTGCTGTATCTCTATTGCACTCCCTATTGTACTCCCTGCTTCCAACAGCACTACATTCGCGTCACTTTCATCTAACAAAACCTCTATACGCTTTAAGGGCTGCGACGCATCTATTGGTATATAGGCGGCTCCAGATTTTAAAATACTGAGAATTGAAACTATTTGCTGCCAGCCTTTATCCATCACAACCGCTGCTATTTTTCCTGAACCAACCCCTAGGGATAATAATTCAGCGGCGATAATATTAGAGGCTCGATCCAGTGCTTCATAACTAATTTCCCGGCCGTTATTCACTATCGCGATAGCACTAGGGTTCTGCTTAGCTTGGCGTAAAAACGGCTCGTGTAGCAAGTCAGATGTATCCGCAAAAGCAATTTCTGTTTCGTTGTACTTTTTACGCGCCTCTCTTTGTGCTTTAGATAACAGCGATAAATAAGGGTCATGCCAAGCCTCCTCGCTTTCAGCTAAAAGCGTCAATAATCGACGGTGGCTCTGTGCCATTTCTTCTACTAAGCCCTGGGGGAAGACATCTTGAACATAATCCCAGTTCAGAACAAGATTCCCTTCGTGCTCTAACGTTTGATGGTCAATCAGTACTTGGGGTGTTTGCACTGCCGCTTTGGTAATTTCCCCAAAATGACTAAAAGCGTCGAGGTAGCTGCGACCCGTCCCTAACGTACTGGTAAATACAAAAGGTAACATCGCTTTATTCGGTGTCTTATGATGCTCAGCCATTTTCCCTAATACTTCAACACCGCTGACTACTTTATGATTTAAATCCTGCAGCATTTGACGTTGTAGTTTCTTCACAAACTGCATAAAACCTTGCGACTCTCTGGCATCAGCTTCTAATACAAATAGTGAAGTAAAATCACCGATCACTTGGTCCAAAGCCAAGCCTGTCATATCGCGATTAAATAAGGTCATCGTCAAACAAAAGTGCTGTGTTTCCCCCCATGTCGCAAGGATCTTTGCATAGGCAGCCAAGAGTAGGCTCGATGGCATCGCTCCCGATTGCTGCACTTTCTTTTGTAATAAGTCCCAGGTAGCTTTAGGTATTACCTGTTGAACACGGGCGAACTTAGGTACCAATGTCTCTGTTGATTTCACTAGCGGGACTGTAGGCCCTAAAGGTAAATGAGGCACCCTATCTTCCCAGTACTGACGCGATTCATGGGCCGCTGCAGACTGCTGTGATTGCTGGGCCACATAATCTTGGAAGCCAAAGATACTTGATGCGGGAATCGCTGCAGGATTGCAATAAAATTCCCACCATTTGGAGACCCATAACTCTAAAGACTTTAAGTCAAAAATAAGAATATCAAAGCTGATATGTATTAAATAATTATCAGCTTCCTGCTCACTCAGACAAATATTAAACAGCGGCCAAGTATCAGCACTGATCACTTCGTGCTCCATTGACTCCCGTATACTCTCTACACTGCGGTCGGCACCTTTATGCAGAATAAGATCATAGTCAGGCACTTCAGTTAAGACGCGCTGCTCTCCATCGTCATTCACAACCGCCCTTAACATTGGGTTTGCGGCGATGGTTTGATTTAACGCTTCAGCCAATCTCTCAGGGCAGATACCCTCAGCTTTTACTTCGATGTAGCCATGTGCTCCAACCCCTCCTAGTTCAAAAAAGCTATTGCGGCCCAACCAATAAGCTAGTTGGACATCCGTTAATGGGAAAGCAGCAAATGTATCTTCTATTGGCGCTATATCCGCTGCTTGCACTACTGTACCCGTTTGAGACGCTTTCGTCTGTTTGTTCGCAATTAAACGAAGCCATTGCACTAACGTTGGCTCTGCGAGCAATTCATCTAAACCAATCTCAATACCCTCTTTATTCAACTGGGTTGTCAGGCGCATCAATGCCAGCGAATTCATGCCCCATTCTAAAAGGTTGTCTTCTATCTCAATATCGTCTTGTTCTACTTCCAGTGTATTCGCCACATAACGATGCAATTTATCTAACGACCACATCGATAGTTGAACATCTGCTAAGTCATCACTTAAATCCGAGGGTTTCGGATCGGTTGCATTTGATTGATCTGTATTGGCAAGAATATGAGGATGATTCATGGGGAAAAAAGCTCCATTGGGCATAAGGGGGAAACAGTGACTGCATACATTTACTTCGGTTGTTTCGCTTCCCAATACTGGGTTTGTTGCTGAATAAACCACTGAATAATTTGGCTGTACAAAGGCGCAATGAAATCGGGATCCAGTTTGGCAACCTCTGCCCAGGCTTGCCTTTGGATCAGCATATCGGCAACTCTTTGAGGAGCCGGAATACTCTGAACGTCCGGTTTAAATTGAGCCGCGTTTAAGACATAGCCCATACGTTGACCTAACAAATTAATTACTTGTTGATCGATATGATCTATGCCCTGACGAATATCGTCTAATGACTCACAATCTGCGGGTGTTTTAACAACTGTCACAATGATCTCTCTCTACTGATTAGCAAGATTTTTCTTGTCTTGATACGCTTGACGAATGTCTTCGCGCAATTGCTTTTTATTGACTTTCCCTACGCCTGTGGCAGGGAAAGAAGATACAAAATGCATTCGATCGGGCACTTTAAAAGCGGCAAGTCCACGCGCCTGTAAAAAACGAACGAGGATCGGCTTTTTTAGCTTTCCTTCTTTCACAATAATAAAAGCATGGATACATTCACCGTATAAATCATCGGGCAAACCTAGCACTGCCACATCGAGTATATTGGGGTGGGACAACAATAGGTTTTCCACTTCTTCTGGTGCTATTTTTTCACCACCTCTGTTTATTAAATCTTTATCCCTGCCAACAACACTCAAGTAACCTTCTGGAGTTTGTCTTACCATATCCCCTGTGCGATAAAAGCCATCTGCTGTAAAGGCTTTTTGATTGTGTTCAGCCATACGGTAATAGCCCGCGATAGTATAAGGTCCTCTTGTCAGTAACTGACCGACCTCCCCGGCATCAACATCCTTATCGTTGTCATCAACAATGCGAATTTCATCAGCTGGGGACATAGGCTTCCCTTGTGTTAAATACACAAGGTCGCTTTTCTCATCCAGTTCGGTAAAGCAAATTAACCCTTCGGCCATACCAAAGACTTGCTGTAATTGACATCCGAGTTCCGGCTCAATCCGCTTGGCGATTTCATTGCTTAACTTAGCTCCGCCCACTTGCAACACCTGAAGGCTATCCAACAAAAACGGGGAAGACTCTTTTAACCCTTCCCAGGTTTGCAACCAGAGAATAGCCAGCGGGGGCACGAGAGAAGTTAAAGTCACTTGATGTAAATGTATTAAAGACAAGCAGGACTCGCAGCTGGTATCTCGAGATAAAATAGTGGTTCCCCCCGACAATAACGTCCCCATAATCCCAGGGCATGCAAAAGGGAAATTGTGAGCGATGGGCAACACGCACAGATACACTGTATTTTGGTCTATGCCACTTTTTTTAGCACAAGTACGCATGTTGTAGAGGTATTCATTATGGCGCCGGGGTATCAGTTTAGGGATGCCCGTTGTACCTCCTGATATTTGGAAACACACAACACTTTCTGGATTAGCCACAAACTTAGTACGAGCTTGATCCATTCGCTGCTGCGTATTCTCTCCTTGCTCTAAACCTTTATATAAGCCCTCAATACTGTGAAACTCCAGCGCCTCACCTTGGACAAATATATGCGTTAAACAAGGCAATTCAGATTGTAGCTGTCGTGCTAATTCCCGATAGTCAAAACCGTTATCCTGATCTTGAATAAAATACGCTTTAGCTTGGGTAAAATGGCAGAAATTACTAATTTCTAGATGGCGGTGATTAGGTAAAGCGAGTACTGGCACTATGCCAAGACGTGCTAGGGCAAACATAATCTCAATAAAAAAGAGACTATTATCAAGCTGTAAAACCACGCAATCGCCTGCTTTTAGCCCCGAGTTAGCAAGGTTACCTGTGATCTTCTCTATGCTCCGCGATAAATCCGAATAGCTGACGTTCAATGCACCTTCAACAACCGCAATGTCATCGGGATAGAGCTGACAAAGCTGCTGTAAAGCACTGTCAAATGTCTCATCCTGCCAATAACCTAAAGCTCGGTATTTGTCAGCCAGAGCAGGGGGTATTTGAGGACTATTTTGTTGTAATAAATCAGATGGGCTCAATGGGGCATTCATGGTGCGATCAACTCTTCGACATTGTTTATGTCACTGATACCTAGAACATTTAGCATTGTTTTAAGCTTAGTATTCGTTTCTTGTAACTCTGCTTCTGGACAAGATGCCTCAACAATTCCTGCGCCAGAAAAAAGGCGGGCGCTATTCTCTTTGATCTCAGCACAACGTAAAGCAACTGCCCATTCACCATTCCCTTCACTGTCGCACCAGCCCACCATGCCCGAATATAAGCCGCGATTAAATTGTTCAATCTCGTTAATCGCGCGCTGAGCTAGCCCCGTTGGTGTCCCGCAAACTGCAGGCGTTGGGTGCAATGATTGTGCGAGTTGCAGAGAATCAATATCTGGCGTCTTTAAACTGCCACTAATTCTCGTCGATAAATGCATCACCGGCCCCGCGGCAAGAACCTCCAATGCAGCGGGCACATGGATACGATTACAATAGGGATGTAATACTTCTGCAACCGCTCTACGCGCAAACTCATGCTCACGACAATCTTTCTCTGACTGCAACAATATGGCGCGATTCAAAGCGTTCTCTTCATTATCACGGCCACTGGCAATTGAACCCGCTAAAGGGTTGGCGAACACATTTTCACCTTGTCTCTGCACGAGTAACTCGGGACTCGCACCCAAAAAAACAGCATCTTCCTGACGGCTACCAGGTAAAGCGGGAATAGAAAAAACATAGTTAGATGACGATTGACACATCAATTGATCAAGAATCAGAGGCACATCAATTTTTTGTTCCATTTCCAACTCAAGTAAACGCGCAAGTACGACCTTCTCAAGCCTCCCCTCCCCAATTTTAGCTAAAGCGGCTGAAACAGAGCTCTTGTATGCTTCAGGCCTCGGACTAAAGTTCATCTTTTTTAGATCATAGACCTTAGAATAAGGTGCAATCAGCCCTTGCCTTAGCACTGCTGAAGGTATGGTTTGTAACTTTTCTGGAACGATAAACCGAGACCGGCTCTGCCCATCAAATGCCAAAGCCCCCAAGACGATAGGTTGCAGGTTTTTACTTTTTGCGCGCTGTAATAACGCCCTAATCTGCTGTTGCACCCCTCTAGTATCAGCTGCATCAATTTCAATAGACAGACCAATACCACTTCCGATATATGTATTGGATGGAGATGCAAACAAAAGGCTTTCGGCACTCCAATCGCTGTTTGTTTGTGCAAGATAAGATGAAAATGTTTGAGGTTTCTCTGTCAATCGATTATGCGTATTCACTGTGTATCTCCGCTACCGTTGATTGCTGTTCAAGCTCTTTCAGACGAACTTCTAAATCATGTAAAGTGGTATAAGTGAAAAAATCTATGACGGGAATATCAAAGGTAGTTTCCGCCATCAGCTGGCCATGTGCACTAATGAGCTGTAGAGAGGTCGCTCCCAATTCAAAAAAGTTAGTCTCTTTATCTAAATACCCAACACCGAGAACATTTTGAAAAATTGTAGAGAGTAAGCTACTTTCATCACGGCGTTGAGTGTGAGTGACCTCAACCATTTTAGGCAGCCCAGATTGATCGACCTTACCGTTCGCAGACAGGGGAATTTGGTCGATCATTTGAATTCTTACCGGGACCATATAGCGGGGTAAGTA
Organism: Sarsia tubulosa; assembly: GCA_036873855.1. NCBI lineage: Eukaryota > Metazoa > Cnidaria > Hydrozoa > Anthoathecata > Corynidae > Sarsia > Sarsia tubulosa. The sequence continues at coordinate 34,704 of JAYJMI010144424.1, forward strand.
GTTGATACAGTGCTGCTTAATTACATTTTCAGTCAATTTAGCTGCCCCCCTTTCAACCACATAAGCTGCGAGGACAACACCTTTTTCAGTGGTCTGTAATAGCGCAATAGAGCGATTGATATCTGGATGTTTTTCTAACACTGCTGTGATTTCACCTAGCTCAATCCGATGTCCAGCGAGCTTCACTTGGCTATCGGTGCGACCTAAGAACTCCAACACGCCATCGTACCAAAAACACCCTAAATCACCCGTTTTGTACAAGCGCTCATTTGGATCACTTTCGGGGGAAATAAACGAATGACCTGTTTTTTCTTTATCTCCCCAATAATTTAATGCAACCCCAGCACCGCCTATATGAAGCTCGCCAGAAACCAGAGGAGGCCGATCCACACCGTATTTATCCAAAACACGGTAGTATTGATTCGTTAGCGGATACCCGTACGGTACTGATTTAAATGCACTGGTTTGAGTAGTCACCCGATACCAATTTGACCAAATAGCAGCTTCTGTCGCTCCCCCTAATGCGATTAATTCACTGTTTTTACTCTGCTTTTTCAATGTAGAAAACAACCCCAGAGGTACCCAGTCACCACTCACTAAGAATAAACGCATCCAATCTGGTAATTGCTTTTGCGTACTCTCGCACCACACCAAGAACATTTGCAGTAATGTCGGCACCGAGTTCCAAATAGTCACATTCTTCTCTTGTATTAAAGAAAACCAATGTTCTGGATTCCTCTCCTGTCCTTCGTCGGGAATAACCATTGAAGCGCCATGGGAAAGAGGTGCAAAAATATCATAAACCGATAGATCAAAGTTCAGTGCTGATAATGCAAATACACTATCGGTATTATTCATCCCAAAACGCTGGGCCATATCATCCAAAGTATTTTGTACTGCGCCATGGGACAGCGTCACTCCCTTTGGCTCCCCTGTAGAACCTGAGGTAAAGATGATATAGGCAGGATCAGATCGCTTGGCAAAAACAGGTTTATACGAAAAGCCTTTCATTGAATGGCAAGGCTCTAAATCAATAGCAACGGTACTGATTTTAGATAAACCATCATCGTTAGCAGGGACTTCTGTTAACTGATTTCGACACATAATTCTTGCTATTGGCTGCGTCTGATCGGCTATATTTTCAATTCGTGCATCCGGTAAATCGACAGCGACAGGTACATAAATAGCACCGACATATAACACAGCAAAAACAGCGATAACTTGTAGAGGCCCTTTCTCTAATTGCACTAAGACTCGATCGCCGGACGTTGCGCCTAACGTTGACAGCTGTTCAGCACAGACGCTGATTCTATTGGCCATTTCATCATAGGACATGGAACCTTTAGACCATATAAGCGCCTGATTATCGGTATACCTTTCGAGGTTAGCCCAAAAATCTTGCGTAATATCAACCTTATCCGACAACGCATCATAGCGATAAGTATCTGCCAGCTGCTGTACTTTAGTGGCAATGAGACCACGCCTATCAATAGGTTTTTCCCATTGTTCGGCATCTGTGGACAACTGAAGGATGCAGTGCCGGTAGTACTTAAAGGCGTCCTCCATGATATTAAAATCTAATGCCGCTTCCGCAATGTCCCAATTAAACGTTAGACCGCCCTTTTCTTGATACAACTGATGATCTAAGGCCACTTGAGGGGTTTGGCTAATCCCATACACTTGGTCCCAATTCAATCCGTCGTATAGATCTAAGTCATCGGCCATTAGTAAGCTAGTAATGACAACTGGCATAATAGAGCCACTGTAATCTTGGTGCATACGCGCCAATTCTCGCAATAACTCCACACCAGATAAGCTACTGTGCTCTAAGGTTTGCAACAATGTCTCTTGCGTTGCCCGAACCTGCTTTAAAAATGCATTATCCATCCCTGAAAAACCCACTAACGTATTATTAGTAAACTCTCCAAGTACTCGGTTTATATCTGCATGAATCGGGGGGCGATTGAATAACGTAAAATTCAGACTGACATCCTCATTACGACTCCAAATAGACAGTACATTGGCAAACAATGTCGATAAAACCGCCGTCGGTGTCACTTGATATTGCTGGCAGTGCTTTTTGAACTGCTGCCAGGAGGCTTCGTCTATTCGCCCTTGCAGGCGTTTAAATTGTTTTGATGTCGTCTCAATTTGCGCTTTGGGTAAATTGGGTGCTAGAGGGAGTAAAGGCAAAGTCTGATCCCAGTATTGGCGGTCGACAATTGCTTTTGCTTTTTCAGATTTGGCTAGGCTTTCTAAACACTGTTTAAAGGTGATAGCGGGCACAACATCAATCTCATCTCCTTCCAGCAGCGCGAACCACTCCCTGAATAGCAACTGGCAGCTCCATGCATCTAAACCAATCAAATCAATACAGGAGTGCAACCGCACCCGGTCAGGCAAAATAACCCATTGCATATCAAAGAGTGGCCAAGCATACGGATCGCGAACTTTTTCACCCATCTCAATACGAATGTCAGCTAGCGCCTGCGCCTGTTCTTGTGCTGACATTAGAGAGTGATCGAGCACAGCTATCTCATATTGTGGGACGCTAGCCAATACAACTTGTTGGTTATCCGGTAACAATACGGTACGTAGCATGGCATGGCGTGCAATGACCTTATTTAAAGATGCTTGCGCTAAAGTAAAGTCGACACGCTCGCGCTCAAATTCCAAATAACTATTGGCAGCGACCCCTCCCAAGCTTAGTGCTTCTGATCGCCCGACAAGATACGCTTGTTGAATCGGAGTTTGCGAAAAAGGTGTATTTTCCTGACTATCCTTTAAATTGGAATCATCATGCAGCTGTGTCAAACGTGCGATGATGTCGCTTTTGAGCGCAATGATCTTCGCTTTGATAGCCTCTGTCATCACCCCTTCTGGCGATTTGTAACGCAACTGCCCCTGATCCAACCAAAGTTGGATATTCTTTTGCTCTAGATCATCTAAAAGTAAACCCAGACTCATAACTCACCTTCTACCATCGTTTGCGAATAACTGATTGATAACGCTTTCCACTGACTTAATTGGGTTGAATCGACAGCCCCTCCAGCTAACGCATGTAGGCACATACGATCTTGAGTTAAACCTAACTGCTTGCCTAAACGCTCGAGGGACATATCTCCCACTTGGCACAGCCCCATTTCAAATGCGCTCGCGCCCTGCTCGAGTAACTGCGAAACGGCACCGCATTCAATCAGCGAAAAAGGTAAACTCGCGGCCTCATACAACGGCACGATAGTATCCATTCGAATCACCATACAAATGAGAAAATGAGCGTCTTTAAGCCAATCACTATTGCGTCCACTTAACGCTGCAAAAACTTGCGCAGATTTAGCCGCACCGCAAGCCTTTAGAGCGTGTATTTGCGCATCATAAAAATAGCGCCCGGGCTTTAAGCCTTGGATTTTTTCTGCGTCATTAAATAAATAGATTTCAATCGGATACTGCCCACCCGCTGACGCATAATGGTGCTTTTTTTGACCTTCTACATAATATTGTCTCAAGGGTCTTAACATCTGTGACAACTGATCTAAAGACGTAGGCTGCGCAGAGAAACTACGCCAGCTTTGTCGTTTATTAACAGGGGTACTATCATCGTAAAGAGAGACCACTTCGCCGGAAAACTGAGGAGGTAATACGCTGGTTTTAAATAACCTTCTAGATTCAGCGTCAGTGATTAGCGGTGTTTTTTCCAAGTATCGGCGGAACGAATTTTCCCCGGGATATAATGGTGCTGAGTAACCGCCACTGGGCATTAATTCTCGAACGAGTGCAACCAAGTCAGCTAGTTGGACCGCTCTTGCCAACTCAGGAAGAGGCGGGCGCTGCCCGGCAAAGTTTTCAATTTCACTGGCTAAAGCAATAAGTTCAACAGAGGATGCCCCTAAAGAGACAAGATTGTCATCTAGCCCCACCCTATCTACCTTTAACACTTGCGCAACGAGGGCTAATACCTCATGACTCAAAGCGTCTTTTTCCCCTAAGTGCGGGCTTTCGGGTAGGCCAGCTGGCGGTGAAGATGCTTTTCCCGGCCTCTCCACTTCAACTGGATTTTGTTGAGGGTTAACCTTTACTTGCGAGGCTATTGCACCGGTTGAGGTGCCGGAAATCATTCTCTTTAACGCTGAAACGTCTAACTTACCGTTACTCGTTAATGGATAGTGACTGACCGCCTGCCATTGATCAGGAAGCATATAAGCAGGTAACTGTGTCTGTAGGTGTTTTTTAAGTAGTGAAAGGTCACGCCAATCGGTAGAAGATTGATAGGGATTTTGCGGCGCGTCAGCACTACAACTGGCAGCCGTTTCATCCACTTTGACGAACGCAACTAATTGCGTTTTTCCAGATCGATCAACAGGCACAACCACAGCATCTAATACAGTCGGAAAATCGATAATCGCTCGGGCAATCTCACCCAATTCAACACGGTAACCATTCACCTTCAGCTGACTATCTGAACGCCCTTTAAATTCGATATTTCCGTCATGAAAGTAACATCCTAAATCCCCAGTACGGTAGAGGGATAATCCCGTACGCGGGTGCGTTAAAAAGTGCTGCTCAGTTTTATCTGGGTCCTGATAATAGCCCGTCGCTAGGCCTTTCCCCGCAATATAAATATCCCCTGTTTTTCCAGGAGGAACTAACTCTAGCGCTTTATTTAAGACGAAGACTTGCTGGCCGCCCAACCCTTTTCCATAGGGAATACTGCTCCATTTTTGATCCAATTGTTGGATTGGATAATAAATAGACCAGATGGAGGCTTCAGTCGCTCCACCTAAACTATAAAAATCAATCTTGGGAAAGACACGGCGTGTTTCAGGAACCAATGAAAGTGGAATCCAGTCCCCACTCAGCATTGCGACACGCATGCTAAGCAGCTCTTTTCTATCATTTATACGTAAATACCCCACCATTAAAGACCAAAGGGCTGGCACAGAATTCCACAGCGTGACATCGCATTGGCAACAGATCTCAGCCCAGTGCTGTGGGTTTTGTAACTCGTCTGGGTCAGGTAAAGCAATAGAGGCGCCAATACCTAATATGGCAAAAATATCAAAAACAGAAAGATCAAAATGCAAAGCCGATAAACCGAACATACAATCTTCAGCGTTTAAGCCAAAACGCCGATTGATATCTAAGCAAGTGTTGATAGCCGCTTGATGGTGAATACAGACACCTTTTGGAACCCCTGTTGAACCCGATGTGTAAATAATATAGGCCAGTGAATCCGCCACCGCTTCAGGGTATGCAAAGAGCTCTTTATAATCGCGACTTGGGATATCAGATACATCTAGGAAGAGTGTCGCTTCACCTGCCGCAGTGTGCGCATTCAGCATAAGCTGACTTTTATCCCCACTATCTTTAAGACCATTGTTTGCGACAACGACTGCATCCGGCTGTAAATCCAGAAAAATTTTTGCGATACGCGCTTCTGGCTGCTCTATGTCTATAGGGACATAAACAGCCCCTAGAACAGAAACGGCAAGACACACTGCGATTTGATCCGTCGACTTCTCAATCGCGATGCAGATTTTATTCCCTTCCACAATACCCGCTAGCGTCAGCGAGTAGGCTATACCACTGACGCGCTCCGCTAGCTGTCGATGGGTCCAAGTAGTGCTCTTTGTTTTTAACGCAGGTTGATACACACTCTCTTCTAATGTATCTAACCACATATCCGTTAAGCGACGATATGCAGGCTGCGCCTCTAAGACAGGGACAATTAAACATTGCTCAGGATCAATAGCTTTGACGATGTTATCGTCAAGGGAATACTCGCTATTAACCAAATCTTCAATGAGCGACGTATAGTGGTCTAGAAGTGTAGTCGCTATATCAATATCTAAAGCATTAATCGTGATGTCCCAATTAATTTGAAGCTGCCCTTCCCATTCCAACAATTGATTATCTAAAATCGCCTGTGGTGTTTGCGCAGCGTGATAGATAGGCGAGCCTAACTGAGTATTGGCACTTGAAAACAGCTCGGTATCTATTTGCGATAAAGTGCTCGTAAAAACAACGGGCATAAGGGGCGGATCTAAGTGACCCGCTTTTCGTGCTATTTGGGCCATTACCTCAATACCGCTGAACGATGAGTGCTCAATATCACGCCATAAATCAGCCTGAGTTTTTTTAATGAACTCTCTACGACTGCCTTTTTGTCGTAAGTCGACGGCGAACAATAAATTAGTTGTAAAATCACCCACCACTTTATCGATCGCAGGGTGGACAGGTTGCCGATTGAACATAGTCATATTTAAACTAAAGTGCTGTCTTTCACTGAGGTAACAAAGTGCTTCAGAAAAAAGAGCTAACAAAATAGTCGATGGAGTAACCCCGACATCTGCCGCTAGATTTTTCACCCGCCCCCAGGTCTTTTGCTCTATATGCCGCGTAATACGTTGATATTTAGGCTGTTCAACCAAATGTAGCGGTGATAACAAAGGCAGTTCAGGACTGAGTGGCAAAGCGTCTAATCGACTCATCCAATACACTTGGGCTTCTCGATATGCAACACTTTCAATGTGCTCTCGGTGCAAAACATATTCCCGAAAACTGTAATCTACCGGTGCTAAAATAGCATCGGGGTTGCGATACAATGTCGCGACTTCTTGCATCACAGTTAAAATACTATGCTGATCGGCAATCAGCAGATCAAAACCTAAATGGATACGGTACCGGCCAGTCTCGAGCCTGCTAACCTCTACATCAAACAAAGGCCAACGATCGTGTGGCCGTGTAGTCTGAGTAATACGTGAGCGAATAGCATCAATCACCGATGTAGCGTTTTCAGCGAGAGAGAGATCATGAAAAGGCACGACCAATGAAGGAACCTTCTCTAGGACTTTTTGCCCTGTCACACTTAAGACAATCGCCCGTAACATCGGGTGGCGTTGGATCACTTTTTGCCATGCGGATTGATACTGCAATACGTTTAAGCGGTCACAATCTACTTCATAATAAAACTGGCAGGAAGAACCACCAAGTACAATATCGGGATTGCGCCCCATAAAATATCCGCGTTGAATATCGGTCAAAGGAAACTCTTTAAACGGCTCATTCTGCGCTAGCGCTGCACTGGGCACTTCTTCGTGAAAATCTGCATCGAGCAAACGCTCTAGTAAAGCATTATCTATCGTCTCGTCCTTAAGCATTGAGGATGACATTTTTATACCTATAAATTATGAAGAGGGCGGGGCTGTCGCCAATTGTTGACGCTCTTGTTGAGAAAGCCCCTGAAGATGGAGATAGGCTTGTGCTGTGCGTGCTGTTTCTGGAAACTGCTCTAGATAGCGAGAAAATGCAGCAACGGTACTATTACCAAGAAAATCAATCAGGCTTGTTTCTGTTTGAAAAATTTTACGAATACGCGAAAGCAACCGCACAGCCATAATAGAATCGCCCCCCCGGTGTAGGAAATCATCCTCTAACTGTAAATGACTAACCCCTAGAACTTGCTGAAAAAGAGAAAGGCACACTTGTTCTACAGGACTGTTCACTTGCTGCTTCTCGCTTGCTTGCTGTTCTTCGTTATGCAACAACGTATCCAGTACCGCGGTTGTTTGACGTCTCGTCTGCGCCACCGAATTCTCTATTTGTTTTTCATAAAAAGAGAGTGGCTTTAAACCTATGATGAGATGACGATGTCCACTGTCGATGATTCGCCAGAGCAAAGAAATAGCCTGTTGGTCGGTCATTTTGGCTGCGCCCTGATGAGAAAACAGATCACTTTTTTTACGGTGCTTAGCCCTTTTATCAATTAAGACATCGTTGCTATTCATCAAGTCGCTATTCACTACATCACTATCCAGCAAATCACTATCCATCAGACTGCTTTCGCCAGAGTCCTCTCGCTGAGTACCAAAATTCTGCCAGTTGTCCCAAGCGATAGAGATCACCGGAAACTCTGTTTCATCCTTGCGCTTTTGTGCCATCATATTTTGATAAAAATTGGCTGCCATATAATCGCTGTTGCCATAACCCGGCAATTCAGCAGCTAATGACGAAAAGTTAACCAAGAAGTCTGGTTTTAAAGGAGACAGTGATTGTTTCAATACTTGTGTGGTACGGACTTTAGCAATGTAGTTTGTATCACTTTCAGAGAGTGACATATCTTGTAATACTTGCTTGGTATAACGCCCAGCTAAATTAAAAACACCCTTTATTGTAATGTGATCTCTTTGGCATTCAGTGACAAAGCGGTCCATCGCCTCAGAATCTGCTGCGGATTGCACCCTTAAACTAATACGCGCTCCCTGTGCTAAACAGTAAGCTAAATCAGCATCTTTATCGGGTGAAGCGATTAACGCCGAAGGAATGGTGCGGGCCATGATAATAATATGACACTGTTTTTCTGCGAGAGCCCTAGCGAGCACCCTACCAACGTGTCCCATACCACCGACAATGAGATAAGTCCCTCCCGCTTTAATTTTTTCCGACTCTCCTTCTTGCAAAGATAAATCCAACGGTAGCTCCGCCATGCTACGTTGATATAAGCACTGCTCCCTGAGGGCAAAATTAGACGCCAAATGCCGACCTGAGTGCTGCATCCGCAATGTTACATCCGCACACTGAACGAGTGTAGGGAACTGATCTGCATCCAACCAAGCCACACGAATATCACGGTATTCCAGAGGTAAAGTTCGCAGCAAGCCTACAGCGAGAGCTTGTTCATCCGCCCCCTTCTCAGCACCTTGAATACAACAGAGATCTTGTGTGATGAGTATCAGGCTTTGTAGTACTTGCCCATCGATCAACGTCTGACTAATACGGCACAAACTATCAAACCCAAATGCTTTAACACTGAATGATGTCTTTAAATCAACCAGCCAACCGTAATAACAATCCGCACCCGCCACACCTAATGATTTAAGATAAGCCAGTAATTGAACAAAGCTATCCAAATGATTCGGATTTAAATAGATAATACCGTCAGATGCGATAGAAAATGATGATCCCTGTTTAATAACCAATCGCTGTTTAGTCGGGGTAATATCATGCTCATCGTTGATAAAGTAGAGCTGATAACGAGAGGTCACTTCACGAGAATGTTGTTTAATAGCAAGCGAAGTCCAACAGGGAAGATAAGCGATATCAATAGAGCTTTCCGCTTCTAATGCTGGGTCTAGCACTGATCCTAAAGGAGTATCAATTGCTGGTTGAGCCGATGATCTTACTTGCTCAGGTAAAACATGTACTGCCCGCTCAAAGGGGTAGCTTGGAAGTGATATGCGCTGCCAGGGCCTCTCTTCTAGCACTAGTGATTCCACTGCTCTGTGACCAGCAACCCAAAGATTGCCCAGCAGGGTTAGAAAATCTGTTTCTTGTTGCTGGCTTCGCATACCAGAGAGCACGGTTAAATCGTCATGCTTGGCCAACAGAGCATGCATACTATGACCTGGGCTCAAATCTAAACACAAGTGCCCAGACCAATGATTGGCTAGGCACACCACGTTATCAGCAAACCTAACAGTATTCCTTAGGTGATCAACCCAATATTTAGGCGTCATCAGAGCATGTGGATCGGCGACATCACCCGTGTTATTACTGAGTATCGGATATTGTGCCAACTGGTATTCAATACTTTCGCACACCGCTAGGAAGGGTGCGAGAATCGGATCAAGTAAGTGGGAATGAAATCCGTGGGAAACGGCCAGCGGATAAGTGGTCACACCTAGCGCATCCATCGTTTGGGTAAACTGGGCAATTGCTGTGACATCACCCGAGACCACACAGCGGTCTGCTTGATTAATAACGGCTAATGATAGATCTGGGGTCTTTATATAGGCGTCAACTTGATCGACAGACAGCGGCACTAACTGCATGGCAGAAGGCTCCAGCTGTTCGATTAAACGCCCTCTCTCACTAATAATATACAACGCGTCTCGCAGGGAAAACACCCCCGCAAGACAAGCTGCCACATATTCGCCAATGCTGTGCCCTAACATAGCTGCGGGCTTTATCCCGGCATCTATTAATAAACGCGCAAAGGCATATTCTGTAATAAAGAGGCTGAGCTGGGTATAACGTGTTGAGAGCAATAGTTCATCCGATGTACCCAAAAGACGCAGCCTAATATCTTCACCCAATAGCGGCTGCAATATCTCGGAACACTGATCAACCACATCCTTATACCCCTTGCGATGGTGATACAACCAATGCCCCATCCCTGCAAATTGATTACCTTGCCCTGCAAATAAAAAAATCGGCGCAGCTGCTGCTTTTAGCGGTAGCTTACTGGTATCAATAAGTTTATGTTCCGTTACCCCTGTTAAGCCTTCTCCTGCTGGACTCGCTATATAAGCACAACGTTCCATAAAAGCAGCTCTCCCGTGCAAGAGCGTGGCCGCTGTATTAGCAGCGTCTAGAGAGGGTGTTTGCTGTAAAAAGTCCTGCTGTATCCGCTGCAGAGCATCTGTCGTTTTAGCTGATAGCAAGCAAAGATGAGAAACTGAGCGGGGCTCTTCCTGTACTCGGTTTAAACCTCGGTTGGCTTGTGCGGTTTCATTTGCTAAGTATGGGCCGAGAATCAAATGTACATTGGTGCCGCCAAAGCCAAATGAGCTCAACGCCGCGTATCCAGAACCCAACGGCATTTTTTCTGCTTCGGTATTAACGCTAAAACGGGAGCTTTCAATTTCCAGCAATGGATTACTGGCAGTGAAATTGAGCATCGGAGGCACAACACCACGATACATCACACCAATTGCTTTAATTAGGCCCGCCAGCCCTGACACTGTATTTAAGTGTCCGATATTCGCCTTAGCAGATCCAATGTTGCACCCGTTTGTGGCATCACCATACACATGCTTAATCGCATCAAACTCAATGGGGTCACCTAGAGGAGTCCCCGTACCATGTGCTTCAATATAGGTAATATCTGCGGGTGTTAACTCCGATAAATGCAGCGCTTGGGCCAACACATTTCTCTGCCCTTGTACACTGGGACTCGTAAAGCTGGCACGCTCTGCACCGTCATTATTGACCGCACTCGCCTGAATGACAGCATAAATGTGATCTTGGTCTGCAACGGCATCATCAAAACGTTTAAGCACTAGTGCAGCGACACCGTTCCCTCCGACTATCCCATTTGACTGATCAGAAAATGGAGCGATAACCCCACTGGGAGACATCGCTCCTCCCTCGTCGGCATAATAGCCTTTTTCCAGATCTAAACTAATAGAAACACCACCGCTCAAAGCGAGATCTATTTCGCCTTGCAGAAGCGACTGAATCCCTTGATGCACAGCTAACAGCCCGCTAGAACAAGCACTTTGCACGACTGTTGCAGGTCCTTTTAAGTCTAGAAAATATGCCACTCGACTGGCGAGGAAGTCCTTATCATTCCCGATCAGCATAGCAAAATAATCAGCGGCGCTCTCTCCGTAGGAATGCGGTCCGACATGCTTCACGACATAGTCATTGAACCCAGCAGCGGCAAACACACCAGTAACATCAGATGCCGTACTTTTACTATAGCCTGCATCATCCATTGCTTGCCAAGCGGTCTCAAGAAACACTCTATGTTGCGGATCCATCATTGCAGCTTCAGCGGGGGACAAACCAAAAAACTCAGCGTCAAAACAAAGATTATAGTCCAGGGCAAACCCCGCAAATACACGCTCTCTGGCTTCCCCATCAAGCACCTGTTCCACTTTGATACCTTGCTCTAAATTGTGCCAGAACTCAGTGACATCTCTAGCGCCTGGAAAGCGCCCCGATAGACCAATGACGGCAATCCTCTCATCACTATTACTCTGCACATCATGGTCGGCATCTGCTAAAGGGAGGTTGGTAATGCTCATTGTTTGCGCTCATTCCAGTCAAAATATCAATCTGATGAATACCTCTTTGCAAAGGTATGATGAAAAGCTCAGCCAGCGCTATCGCACGAACATTTCAACTGAGTTTGGAGCAATAATAGAGAGGAGATGTTTTTAGATCTGCCCAAAGAAGGAGCAAAATTATCCCTGTTTGGATTAAACGGTATGAATGAAGAGATGTCGTCTTATCAAAACAACCAGAGAGGCATAACAAAAAAGAAGAAGGTTAATAAGAAGGGGGGAAAATTTATTACTTAGCAGCAAAAACGTAACTTAATATATGCGTTTTTCGCAACTCAAAATAACAGCTAAAACGATCCCCTTCACGGTACTCGTCACACAGATTTTTCGTTAGAGCGAAGACGACTAACTGCTGATGCATGTCTATGTTAACCAGCTCAGCTGCAAAGAAATCAAAGTAGGCCTGCACCTTCGGATAAAGCGATTTAAACAAGCTTTCTTTCGCTGAAAAAACAATAGCGATTACATCATTTAGAGCCAGCGATAAGCACAAGGCGCAACGCCTCTCTTCCTTTGCAGAGACAACAATGCCTTTAATATCATCGACGGTCTGTGATGACATCCGGTCCTCTATATCAACCCCCAGCAGAGAAATTTTCGACTGTAGCCCCAATAGACAAACGGCAGTATTGCTCGTATGTGAAATTGATCCGACGAGACCTTTAGGCCAAACAGGAGAGCGATCAGCTCCAATCGCAACATAACTATTTTGCACATTGAAGCGGCGGCTAATGAGATGAGAAACCGCCAACCGACCTGCAAGAAACTCTGCCTTTCTCTTGACTGCAGATCGCTGGACTATCGGCGGAAAATAAATACCTAGGTGAGTAAACAAATCATCGTGATAACCCAAAGCATCATAATCTAGTTGCAACAAATAGAGTGCTGAATGCTGAGGCAACACCTCAAAAGATACCGATTTTACAAAAGGTCTCACGGCCTGAAAGGAGCTAGACATAATGTCTCAGCCATCCACCCGATTACACATTCTGCGACAGTATTTGCACTGGGGCCTTCTTAAAATCCCTCGGGGTTGTACCGTAATGCTTTCGAAATGCCGCAGCAAAATGTCCGACGTTTGTATAGCCCACCTGATTGGCGACAGTGGTCACTGACACTGAACCGTTAAGCAAAGACTGTTTGGCATGTAACATGCGTAGCTCCTGAACATAACCAAAAGGTGTTGTACTAAAAAGCTGTTTAAAGCCTCGTTTCAATTTACAGTCATTAATACCAACCATACGAGAAAGCTGGATAATTGAAGGGGGCTCTGCAATATTTTCAGACAATATTTTTCGCGCCTTTTTAAGGCAACCAATGTCGTTTTCCGAAAGCGCTCCGCCTCTGCAACGTTTACCGGCAAACTGCTCTAGGCAATAATTAATTAGCTCATATGTTTTGCTAGCGACAAAAAAATACTTCAGTTCTTCACTGGGTTGCGCTTGATCAATTTGATGTAAAATAGATTTAATTTGTGGGGTAAGTAACACTTCGTGTTGACAGAACTGCTCTTTGTCTTGGCATACTAATAGCCGTGTTATCTGCTCAGGTAAACTACATTTAAATATCTTACGAAGAAAGTTATAAGGCATCACAATCGAAAATACTGATAATTTATCCGTCTGATGGAGAATTGTACTTCCGCTGAAAGAGCGATGAAACACAAGCCCTCCCTCTCCAGCTGAACAGACAGAGTTAACGCTCCCATCCTTATTAAGTGAAGTGACTTTTCCGGATAAGACAAAACATAGAGAGATATATTCATCCTGATAAGGTACAGACAAATGCACGTCTTGTTGCATCTGCCCATTAATTGAAATATTCAAAATATCATCATCGATTTGAGTACGTGAGATTTTGTACTCGCTACCACATGGATAAGATATTTGATCGGATATCTTTGACGTTTTCACTGATAACACCTTCGCTGCTTACTCTGCTGCTAATAATAATCATTATCATTGGCGAAATCAAAAGAATTTTACTTTTTATCCTTATTCCCCCTCTTCACTCCTTTTTCTCATATCCCAGTGATGTGTTTCAGCATAGGCTCGCCATAAATTTTGATACAGCTCATTCTGTTGCAGTAAAGTTCCATGTTTTCCCACAGCAACTACTTCACCTTCATTCATCACAATAATTTGATCTACATCGACAATAGTGCTCAACCGATGCGCAATCATAAGAACCGTTTTATCGCGAGCGAGCTCGGAAATGGCTTGCTGTATTAAATCTTCATTTTCTGGATCGAGCGAACTCGTCGCCTCATCTAAAATAATAATCGGAGCATCCTTCAAAATAGCACGAGCGATAGCCACTCTTTGCTTTTCTCCACCCGACAACGAACTTCCCGCGGTACCAAGTACCGTCTCATACCCTTGAGGCAGTGAAACGATTTTATCGTGGATACAGGCTTTTTTTGCGGCGCTAATAATCTCCCCTAGTGGAGCATTGGGTCTGCCAACACGAATGTTATTTGCCAGGCTGTCTTGAAACAGAACAGATTCTTGAAATACTGTTGCAAACTGATTCAATAACATTGTGATATCTAAGCTCCTTATTTCTTGACCCGCGAGCAAGATACTTCCTTTAGATACGTCTGAAAAACGCATCAGCAACTGCATCAAAGTAGACTTCCCAGCTCCACTGGGCCCAACCACCGCGGTGACTGAGCAGGGAGGCAGCGAGAATGAAACATCTTTAATTGCATCTGTATCAGCCCCCTCATAGCGAAAGCTCACCCGTGAGAAATCAATAGCTAGCGGTTGTGATAACCTTTGCTCAATGCCATTCTCTTGCTCTGGCACTTGATCAAATTGATCTAAATTTTTGGCTGCAAGCTTTGCCATCTGCCATAAGTTCAAATAGGTAAATAACGATCGAATCGGCGTATTCAACGCTGCCAGTAAAAGAATGGCAGCCACTGCTTGCACTATTCCTTGCTCACTAGACATACCAAACTCTCTAAATATGTCTATTTCACTCATCAACCCCTGCTGATTAAAGAGCAACATAATGAGAATCGAAACAGCCAACGCTATTTGCACAACAGCAAAAAACAACGCAGCGCCGGGCAACGCATGCTTCACAGCACGATAGGACTCTTGGCGCATCAACTCGATTGTCTGTTGAAACTGCCCTTCGTAGGCGCCAGTTTGACCAAGAGTGCGCAGTAAATCCATGCCTTTTACATACTCGGCAACTACTCTGCTGGCATCTGCCAAATTCGCAGAGCGCTGCTTACGCCCGCGATTAATAATTTTTAAAACAACCACTAACAACACGGCGGCAATAGCGAGCGTGAAAACAGTGAGTAATGCAAGAGGCCAATGTACAAAAAAGGCACTTACCAAGAGCAACAGTATCGCAACAGCATCCACCAACATCAATGGGGCGGTAAACGAGTACCAAGTTTCCAACCAGACCAAATCCTCCGATAATGACTGAGATATCGTGCCTCGATGCAGTTTGTTAAACGCTGCGGAGGGAATAGCCAGCAAATGCTTCAATGAATGATGCCGCTGCTCCAAACCATAGTCAAAAGCCATGCGGTTTAAGCGGCGGTTTGTGCGCCAAATAATACATTTTCGCACGACAAACATGACGCCATAGGTCAGCGACAGATAATACAACACATTTAAATTTTCCCCCGCTGCAACCCAATACAACAAAATGGCAACAATGACTAAAGGCATAGTTGCCAACACGCCGTCAAAGCCTCTCAACATCCACTGTCGTCGCCAACGAGCTAAGTGAGCTGGGCTTAACACCGTTGAAAATCGCTGCTCTAAATTCACAGAAATGGCCTCTCTCTTTGTTCTTTCAATGATCAGTTCTCAATGATCGGTAACCTTAAATGTTTTCGCTTTAGTATGACGCTGCCATTGAGAAGCGTACTGCCCATCTAAGCTCAACAATTCATCGTGACTGCCTTTTTCCAGTATTTTTCCTCGGTCTAGATAAATAATCTGGTCTGCGGCTGTAATGGTCGACAGTCGATGAGCAATCACCATTACGGTCCTTCCCCGCATCAGACGACTTAAAGCTTTTTGCACTTCTGCCTCACTTTGCGGATCCGCGTAAGCGGTTGCCTCATCCAGCACGAGAATAGCGGCATTTTGCATCACCGCCCTCGCAATCGATAAACGCTGTTTTTGCCCGAGAGAAAGCCCGTTTCCATCTGTTAAAACCGTGTCATATCCCTGAGGCAAAGCCATTATGAATTCATGAGCATAAGCTGCTTTAGCCGCTGCAATCACTTGCTCATCACTGGCCTGCGGTATACTGATACAGATATTATCCCGCACTGATCGAGTAAAAATAAAAACATCCTGTAAAACAAAAGCGGTTAACATTGCTCGTTTTTTAGCCGATAACTGACGGATATCGACTCCGCCGATACACACCGCTCCACGCTGCACATCCCAAAACCTTGCCAACAGATAAGCCAACGTCGACTTCCCAGACCCACTAGGTCCAACAATGGCTGTAAAACTACCTTGAGGTAAACGCAAACTAAGATTCTCAATCACCACAGGCAGATGACCATCACTTGCAGCTTCTTGGTTAGCACTTGAAGGTACTACCTGCTGCCCCCCTTCTAGGGTGTTTAGTTCATGGCTGTCATACGAAAAATGTACAGCCTCAAAACTCACTTCATATCCATCCACTTCATCATCTAACAGCGCTGATACTGGCTTAAACTCCGGTTCACTCATCAATTTGCAATAGCGATTAATCACTCCCTCCTGCCCGCGAAGACGAGACATAATACCGAATAGCGAAGAAGTTAAAGTACTGAGTGAAAGACTGGTCAGGATGAAAAAAACAAACATTGAGAGCGAGAGCTTTTGCTCTAGATATAACCAATACCCTACAGGACCGACCAATAAAAGGTTTGAGCTCGTCAGCAAATAAAACCAACTACTCTTTACCATCATTGCTTCAATCCATTCATCAACTAATGCTTTAAAGCCTGAAAACGATTGATGAACTCTTTTGAGGGCACTGTCTCCACGGTTATAACTTTTCACCACAGGGATAGCACTCACAACTTCATCAAGTGTCTCGGTAATTTGCGTTTTTGCCTGATAAAAGCGGTCGTTTAATGCATCGCCTCCACGGATAATAATAGCGAACGCAAAAAAGCCCGCTACTGTAGGAAATACGGCCATTAATGCGAGCAGAGGGTCTAGCCATAACATCAGACAAACAATAAGACAGGGCGTAACAAGAGCCGATGTCAACTCAGGAATCAAGTGCGCAACACCATCCGCAAGCTCCTCGACATCATCAATGATTAATTTTTTAATCGATTCTCGGCTATTTTTTTGAAAGTACCCCAATGGCACTTGGGATAGTTTCTCAGCGATAATCCCCCGCACACTTGCCTGCACCTCTGCTGCGATGATATGAGAAACTAAAGTAGATAAAGCATAGAAACCTGCACAGAGAACAGCCGCTATGATCATCCCTATCGCATAGTAAATCGCCTGTGTCATGTCTTCGTTTTGCAATGCATAAACGATCAATGCTACAAATATAGCAGGGCTCACTTGAAGCATCCCCGATAAAACACCATAGGAAATCGAGAAAAACATTTTATAACGATGAGCACGGATCATTTGCCATAAGACATGAAATACATTGACGCTGCCTTCTGCTGCTATACTATCAGCGCCACTTTCCTCGCTATTATTATCCAGGCTTTCACTATTACCCTGAGTAGACTCATCTACTTTTAGGCGGTAAGTTCCTTCGTCACTCACGCACTATCTCCAAGCACTTTAGCACCTTGAGAAACCTCTCTATTCGAAACAATCGCTGTCTCAACGCCGCTTCCTGTATTTTCAGATACGGCTAATGAGGCAGCTAAAGAAGAGCCGTCGTGAAAGCCTCGGTAAAGTAAAATTAAGCCCAATGCAATCGCCGATATGACAGCACTCGCGTATAAAACCGCCGTGTAACCATGAGTTTCAGCTTGGGACAAAGCAATTCCTGAAGCAACAAATCCAAAAATAAAAGCCACAGAAAACTGTAATGTGAAATCAGTGCCCGCCGACTCAGGGCGACTGTTGTCCATCATCACGGTATAAACAATGGTTGAACCGCCCCCGTAGCCAATAAAAATCAACATCACTGAGATAAATAGAAACAAATCATTCACGGGGAAGTGCAACGGAACAAGCAAACCAGCAACGGATAATAACGTTGCGATACCAGCGACAAACATCGCCACCTTGCGACCAAACAGCTTCACTATGCCACCGATAAACAAAGCGCCAACAATACCGAAAAAAGATCCAAAGACACTTGAAACCCAACCAATTTTTTCCAGTGACCAATTAAAATCAACCAACATTGGATTCATCAAGGCGTAGCTGATACTCAAGCCCGAATAAAAAAATAAAATAACGACTAGCCAGCTCAGGTTTCTCTTACTATTAAAAAAGCGCCAAATGCTCGAAAAACCGACCTGACCGGCCGTTTTTTGCACATTGGTTCCTGGTATATTTTGACTAAAATAAACGTGCGCAAATGATAAACTGGTCATCACTGCTAATAAGATGAGCGACCCCGACCAACCAATCGTGTTATACGCAATCAAAATTAGCCCTGCGCCAATGATATTACCTAACATCGCCCCGGCCGTTTGCACCGCATTACCCATACCGCGCTCGCTCGTTTTGAGCAAATTGAAAGCCATTGCATCCGTCGCGATATCTTGAGTCGACGAGAAAAATGACAATACAGCAAAGACCCAAAGCAGAATCGAGTATTGCGTGGGCATCTCAAAAAAAGCCGCCGTTAAGAGTGAAGCAACCATCGCTGCTTGAAGCAGTAAGATCCAACTGCGATAGTGCCCGAAACGCCCTTTCCCCCCGAGAGAATACCGATCAATAATAGGCGCCCAAAGAAACTTGACCGCCCAAAATAGCCCGATAGCATAGACATAAGATATTTGATCCAGCGGAACGCCTTCCTTGCGTAAAATAGCGGGAACTGCCGCATAAATGAAGCCAATCCCCATGAATTGAGTACAATAAAGTGATGCTAATAAAGCATATTTTCGCGTGAAACTCTGTTTAATATCAGACATGTGGGAACTCCTTGTCATTGCAAACTAAGTGGACAGCGCCCTGCTGCTTCACCTTGAAAAGTATGAAACAACAAGGGTTAATCTAATCGTTCTAGAAGCGTGCCACCATGCCTAAACCAATCACTCGATCACGCCCGACACTGACCCCCAAATTTTTTCCCTGTCCAAAAAAGTCAAAGCCAAACTGCTCTTTATTTTCATTCATTAGATTGTTGGCAAAGCCGTAAAACTCAAGATCATCATTCAGAGCAACACCCGCCTTCAAATTAACGTCATTAAAACTTTTTAGCTTAAAGGTATTGCCGATGTTTCCTTGACGGGCACTGGTATGTTGCCAAGATAAGCCAGCAAATACTTCAGCAGTAGGAGCGACCCAAGCCGCCTTGTCACGGTAATCTAAGCTCAATCCACCCGTCCATTTCGGCGTATTAGGTAATGTATTGCCATTTTTTCCTTTCACTAAGCTGGCAAATTCTGTGCTGACATTGCGCATTTCTGAAAAAGTGTGGCCTAAGTTACCAGAGACCCTCCACGCCTCGTTGATACGGTAGGCACCTTGTAGCTCTAGACCATAAGTGCGGGCATCAACATTTAATGTTCTGAAGCCTCCAGCAACAGGGTCAAACTGTGAAACTTGCTCATTATCTAAGTTGTTATAAAACAGAGAGGTATCAAATGAAAAATCACCATCATCCGAACGGTGTTTAAAACCTATTTCATAGGCGGTAATATCACTAGCACCATACGAATCATCTGCTGCGCCAACCGTTGCGATGTTCGTCGAAAAGCGTTGAAAGCCTCCTGTTTTATGTCCTTTAGATAGCGTGGCAAACAAGCGAGATGTTGGGTTTACATCATAAATAAGTGATGTTCTCCCTGTCACAAAGTTATCTGTTAAATCAGACTTACGACGAGCGGATGCAACAGTGCCTCCAATTCCATTACCCGTATACTTCAAATCTTCATCTTTCTTTTCATGGGTATAACGCAAGCCCGCTGCAACACTAAAGCCATTGCCAACAGGAACGGTTCCCTCACCAAACAGCGAATAAGATTTTGTCGACTGATCACTGTCTCTGGTTCCGTTATTGGTCATCGCATTACTCAATGAGTGGTTGATGTAATGCGAGTCATAATTACTCTTATAAAATGACACACCTGATACCCAAGATACGTCGGAGTCTTCAGAAGAGCTGAGACGAAATTCTTGGCTGATCGTTTTATGGCGTTCTTTCCAGTCCGAATAGTCGATACTGGGATTGTTATAAGTCGCAGATGTTGCTTTAAACAGCGGCCCAAAGTTAGCGGCATAAAACAAACCATCAGTGTCATCCGTGAATAAATCGCTCTTCACATCGTTAAAACCTGTCGTACTCGTAAAGGTAAAATCATCAAAATCGTGATTGACTGTTACACCCAGACCGTAAGCGTTTTTCTTTACCTTATTCTCTTGGTCCAGAGAAGTTTTAAAGTCTCCACCGTCAGTGGGCCTAAGACCAATAACGGAAAAGTTACGGTCATCCTGCTCAGCGGATAGCGTTACCTTTACATCCGTAAAATCTGACGGCGTAAAGAACAAGGTTCCTCTGGCGGCTACTTTTTTGTTTTTCCCAATATCGGGGCCAACATCATTTTTAATATAGGCACCATCACCTTGTGCTGTAAACGAAAAGCGACCATACACTTTATCTTCAGATAGCTCCCCAGAAGCCACGGCATCTAACAAATAATGATTGTTTTCCCCCACTTCAGTGCGAATCGATAATTCCGATTCGTCATTGGGGGTTGGAGTGACCATATTGATGGCTCCTCCCGTACTATTTCGACCGAACAACGTGCCTTGAGGCCCTTTCAATATTTCGACACGTTCGATATCAAAATAACCATTACCTATTGCACTTAACGGCTGAGGTATTCCATCCACATAAACGACAACACTCGTATCTTCTGCGTTTGCGGGAGAAACGAGCGGTCCAACACCGCGAATTTTTATTGCATGAGGACGCCCATCACCCGATGAAACGATGTCCACGTTCGCCGCATTCTCTAATACTCCCTGAACAGTACTGATACGCTTTTGCTTTAACTGTTCAGCATCCAAGACGGTCAACCCAAAGGGGATGTCGATAGGATCTTTTTCCAGCTTTGTTGCTGTGACAACTAATGTCGTTACATTGCTGTCTTCTCCATTAGGTTGAGATACATTTGAAGCAGCCATAGCTGGCGCGGCTAAAAAAGAACAGAGAATAAAAGAATAGGTGTGGTAAGAGTGAGCGGCTGTCATGTGATCTCCAGATAATACATCGCCATTAAAGATAATGACAAACATTACCATTTAATGCTGGAGATACCTACTCAGCGACACGCTGAAACGACGGTTAAACCATCTTGGGATACTATGAATCCTTCTATGGATATTTTTGGGGAAACTTTATTCAAACTTCTGCTAGCGCTCATTAAAATGAGAACGCTTTATCAATTGGACGCCTGCTTAAATCAAGTAAGATCTTCACAGTAAAAAAACCGTAAAAAAGGCCATATAATAAAAAAACCATATCTAGATATGGTTTTTTGGAGGGGTAATAGAAAGCAGTAAGTTAAGGAATACAGTAACAACCATTTCCTATTATACGCTATAGCTGACTAAGGGTGCTTTGGATGGATCCGCATGCTCCTTCTTAACAAGGATTGATAATTCTCTCTTATTCTTCCTCTTCCGCTTTGTACAATACCAAATTATTCAAATAGGTTTGCACCGCATTCTTATCATCCGCAGATAGTGCCATATACCGTTCTTGAGAAAAGCGGCTCTCACCGCCATGTAATACGATCGCTTCATCCAAAGTTGTCGCCCTGCCATCATGTAAATAAGGTGCTGTTGAGCCGACTCCCCATAACTCTTTGGTCATAAAGTTAGCAGCGCCTGTACCCACTTCATCGACGGCTTCAGCTAGCGCTGGCCCCATATCGTGGCGCTTCAGATCCCCAAATAAACGTACCATGGTACGCCCCTGCTCATCCTTTTCGAAATTGCCAAGTGGGAACGATTTACCATCGCTAAGTTCGATAACATTATCGGGTAAGTCTTTGGTTAAATCGAAAGTAATCGCCTGATTTGTGGACAACCCATGGGAAACGGGGCTTTGGCCCGAAGGAAATTTAACATCGCGATAAGCTGACGATAAACTAGGTTCGCTATATACAGGATTGTTGAGTGGCAGTACTGGTTTATGACAGCTATCACAGCCGCTTTTCTGGAATAATTCTTTCCCTTGGGAAATAAGCACTTGTTCTTGCGCTGTCAGCGGATCAATCAGCCCGAGAGAAGCCAACTCTTGTCGCGTCGTAGGTCTAGGCTGTGCCGCTTGATAAATAACCATTGCCGTTATATCGCCAACACTTAACTCATTCACTACGCCGTCACCATCACCATCAATATCAAGCCCGGCCATTTCTGTCGCTTGCATCCCCAACTCATTGTGACTGGCATCTCTGACAAAGGCCCGAACATTTGAAGTAACCCCTTTCCACTCAATAGGCTTCACGAGTAAATCCGGATCAATTCCAAGCACCTTGCGGTTATCAAGAGAGCCATCATTATTAATGGTGATCGCACCAAATGAAACACCTTTAGCCATCAATTCGACGATCACAGCCTGACCGCTCTGCTGCATTTCAACACGACCTAGGTTGACCTGTCCTTGTAGTATCTGGCTCATTTCTTCTGCCAATAACTGCAGTGCGCCGATGCCAAATATATGCGGTGGCTGACGGTTAATAAATTGACTAACATCTCCCGTATGTAACGGATCTCTAATGTTATTCATCATCACCTTACCCGCGCCATCGCCGAAGGGGACACTGTGGCAGGCATCGCAGCTTTGTGCGTTTGGCCCTGTCACTCGTCTAGGTGTATGTGTGGCCCACTGTGATTCGCCTGTTAAATCTGCACGGGGAATAATGCTAAACAGATGCCCATTGCCAACATTTGCACCGACACCTTCACTGGCAAGAAAAGCGTGTTCAAACAGCTCATCTCCCACATCAAATGCGGTCATGTAAGCTTTGTGGGAGTCCTCTTTGAGTAATTTATTTAACGTTGCCTGGCTAATATGCTCAGCTGTTTCAGCGATGCTTACCTGACTAAACAATACGGCATTTAGTATGATTCCACCCGCTACCAACCACCGAGATGGTCGCCTAAGCTGTCCTATATAAGATAAGTTCTTCATCAGTAATCCTCTTCTATAACGGGCATACCTGCGGTGAACAGTGCAAAAACATCACCGACATTTTGATGACCTTTCACTATTTCGCTGCGTATTTCGCCCTTTTTATTCTGCTGCAGACAATCATTAAGGACGATCAATAAAAGAGGGTGCCTAGATGACCATACTGCTAAGTGGTTCATTTGATTCCACAATAAAAAGGCTGCTCACACCGTTTGGTTTATTTATTGCGGTACAGAGCAGTGTATCTCAGCACATCTGTCGAATTGTGTAGGGAATGTGAAGTTGCGAGTCTGCTGTCATTATTACACCGCCAGTGCAGAGGAAAACGCTGCTAGAAGGGGTGAGACGAAATAGAACGGAGAGGTAAAACGTCCAATGAGAGTAACGAAAAAGTGTAGTAATTCGCTTAATAAAGAAAGAGCGGCGCCGTTAAACACACTCTCATCAGCTAAGGCACTTTTTCAATCGGTTCAAACTTATAACCCACGCTGTCAATTAGCGATTAAAACTGACCCACTAGTTGCAAGTAAAATTGACCCACCCCTAGCGTCTATTTTTTAGTCTTGTTTTGACTTTCTCTAAATCGATACGATTCATTTTTTGTTTCAATGATCGTGCAATGATGTGTTACTCGATCCAATAATGCCGTTGTTAACTTTGCATCACCAAATACATTTACCCATTCACAGAAGTCTAAATTTGTTGTAATGATTAAACTTGTTTTTTCGTAAAGCTTACTGATCAAATGAAACAGCAATGCCCCTCCTGATTTAGGAAACGGGATGTAACCTAATTCGTCGATGATCACACAGTCAACTAACTGTAACCGCTTAATTAATCGGCCTGGCTTACTTTCTGTTTGCTCTTTTATCAACACATTTATTAAATCTACTGCATTATAAAAGCGCACTTTTTTCTTTTGTTGGATAAGAGCGTTACCAAGGGCTATCGATGTGTGGGTCTTACCCGTACCAGTCCCTCCTGCAAAAATTAAATTATGAGCTTGTGCAGTAAACTCTCCGGTACAATAAGACATCATTTTTTCTTTTTCGATATATGACACACTAAAATCAAATGAAGCAAAGTCTTTATGTAAGGGAAATTTAGCGGCCTTTATTTGATAACGCACTGCTTTTATTTCACGCTCTATTCGCTCTGCTTCAATTAATTGCTGTAAGCAAGTATGCAGAGAGGGAGGGGTTTTTAAGGCCAATAACTCAATCGCGCCTTGCGCCATTCCATGAAGCTTTAGATACTTTAATTGTTCAATTAATTTGTTCATTAATGTAACTCCGAATAATGGCGTAACTTATCGTAACGTGCGCAATTAGCTTCTGGCACAACACTTAACTTTGGATGCTGTTTATCAATTTTAAACGGAGGTATATCAGGCTCAATAAGCCGGTTGATAATATTTATAATGGTCGCTAAATGGGGTGTTTTTTCTTCCAATGCTAACTCACAAGCCATAGTCACTAACTCTTCGCTGTGGGTTTGCATGA